>JAZGTJ010012035.1:0-16260 GCA_036877575.1 Botia almorhae
CCAACATACTCATATGATGGTCTGAAGACGACATCGCGTAACAGAATAAATCAAAGACGACTTGAGGCCAACATACTCATATGATTGTCTGAAGACAACATCATGTAACAGAATAAATCAAGAGACGACTTGAGGCCAACATACTCATATGATGGTCTGAAGACAACATCAGGTAACAGAATAAATCAAGAGACGACTTGAGGCCAACATACTCATATGATGGTCTGAAGACAACATCACATAACAGAATAAATCAAGAGACGACTTGAGGCCTACATACTCATATGATGGTCTGAAGACAACATCGCATAACAGAATAAATCAGATAATTCAAACGCTTCTCACTGGTTCTTACAGCATATCCGGCTGCATTGGCTGTTAGACCGAGCTGAACTGATCAACGGTCCGTGCATGGCGTTTCAAACTAGCTGTTTTGTTTATACTCAGCAGAAATTAGACCAAAAAAGAAACTTTGCCGTGGCACAAAACACATACGCGGCCATTTAGTGGCATTATGTAGCCCAGTTTAGTTTTTTGTTTGTAACTATAAAAATAACAAAGATCTATGTTCCTATCAGACTGTTTCATTTTGAGCTGTATATACTGGTATCAATTCTTAACACTTGTTCCCGAGCCACTTAGAAAGCATGTACTCACTCAGGTTCACGAAGATCCAAGTTCAGGCCACCCTGACTTCCGACACCATAACTCACATCCGGAACTGTACAACCTGTTAGATATCCAAGACCCCTAAACAATTACCCGCAGGATTATTACAATCCTTGCCCACACCCCACCGTCCCTTGTCCCATATCGCAATAGATTTCATCACTGATCTACCCAATTCCCAGGGCAACACCACAATCCTCATGGTTATAGACCAGTTTTTCAAATCATGCCTTTTAATACCCCTATTCCTTAGGTCATACTGCAACCACAGACAAACTGATTGGAGCAGGTATCTTATGTGGGCGGAATACCACAGAACTCCCTGGTTAAACCTGCTACTGGTATGACTCTGTTCAAGTGTGTCCTTGGGTTTCAACCTCCTCTGTTCCCATGGTCTGGTGAACCTACAGATATTCCAGCCATTAAAGGATTGGTTGCAGCACAGCGAGGAGGTCTGGGAGACAGCACCCACCCACCTACTTCATTCGGAGGATGAAGTAGGTCTTCCCAGATGAGGTCTCTGGGAACAGGCCCCTCCCAAAAGGGGGGGAGGGGGCTCTGTTACAGAGGTGGCCACTGCTGCAGGTCCTTGGCAAACCAGAGGAATTTCTGTTACAATTACAGCATTTTTCAGATTTATAAAATTTAATTTCAAGTTTTAAAGCTGCACCATGTATGATTTTTTGCAACACATTCACAATTTCATATATAACACTTATAACAGCTACTGTTTCTGCCTATCATTTTACAGCATTTGTCAGATTTTAAATGTATTACAAATTTGCCTTACCATTTTTGGAGTTTCCACATTAGTAATAATTTTGCTTACACAGTATTATATTGATTCTTTTGCCAGGCTTTTTATACACCAGTCCATGCATTCTCTAGCAATCAAACCCACAAGCTTGGCATTCCTAGCACAATTCCCTAATTGAGCTGCATTTATTATGTGGTGAGCTAATAGGCATTTAAGTGCAGTATATGCATGTCAGTCACCCTCAGTGACCCTGCACGTTTTGAGAGCATGAAATGTTTGAGTCAACATGTAAAGCAGGGGAACAAATGGTCCCTATGGTTGCTTTAAATCAATTTTGCATTTTAATAAGACAAAGTGTCTAAAGCAACATATAGAGTATTGATTGTTTTCAAACATAGGTTTGTTTCTCACTGGTTTCAAAAATCATTTTAATAATCTCAGATTTATTTTAAAAAGCATAAAAATTGTAACTATGATAGGAGTGATCTATAGCTTTTAAATGTGACGGATGGAGATCCACTGTGTACCCCTAAAAGTTGATCAAATTAATATAGCAGATATGCACCTTTAAAATGTATACAACATAAAAAATATGACTGTATGTTGACTTTATCCAACATAAACATGAATCATAATTCTTAGTAAAAGGACGAACTCGGGACTGAGGAAGCAACACGTCTCTCACTGTAAGGCAGCATCCAGCACTCCTAATTTTTGCGTTCAGCATGGACAGACAAATCGCTTACCACTGAAATTAAATTGGAGCTGATTTACAAAATTCATAATTATACCACAGCTTCTCATTCATTTTTATTTAAATGTCCATTTTCTGCAGTCATGTAATCAAAATTTAAACAAAAATAAACATGATTATTAAACAATGTAAATATAACACATTATAAATCTATGACAGAGAAACAAGCATCAACAGAGGAGCAACAGGAGAGAGTAATAGTGGCCAATCAGAAGAGGCCAGTGAGTGAAGCAGCTCATGGCAGCTCTGATGGATGGAGCTTGTTAGGAGGCCCAACTGTTAGCTAAGTGACAATGACAGCTGGAAAGGGCTTCCATTACCACCTTTAAGACGTGGCTAAAATACCCATCACCCATTGAAGCAGATGTCGATAACCCTGAGCAAAATTTCTGACAGCAGCAATGACAGCCGCAAAAGGTGACCTGTTTTTATCAGACTGACAGAAAAACAATCCAGACACTAATGTTCACAGGCAGTACGGCAAAAACACTGGAAAGCACTTAGCACACGGGGTTGTGTCAGGTCCTTATAGATCTGTGCAATAAATGTTTTGCATGTAGAACAAGCCTGAAAACAAATTCAAACTCAGCAGTTTGCCATGCTTGCATGAGTTCTAAGCTTTAAATATTGGACCACCAACTTCCACATGGAACAACCTAGAATACTGTCTTACTCTTGGTCCTGCTTCATCAGCTAAGAATCTGGGTGTCCTTTTTGATAACAATTTGTTCTTTGAAAACCACATTTTTGATATTTTTCAAACTGCAAATTTTTTCTATCTGTCAAAACACCAAAAAGTTAATTTATGCATTCATGACATCAAGACTTGATTATTGTAATATCTTATTGGGTGGGTTCTTAAGAATGAATAGTCCGGTTCTGTCAAAACTGCATTGGCAAAATTCTGCTTATTACCTACAAGGCACTGAATGTTTTAACTCCTCAGTACTTGAGTGAGCTCTTTTTAATATACTAATCTTGTGTTGTAAGGTTACAGATATAACAGTTGTACCACTGTTACCTATGGAGCTGCTTGCTGGGGAAAAGTAAACAGGAAGTGCTTGTCCGAAGTTCCGAAATTTAGAAGAGGATTGGCGAGAGAATGCAAATATCTTTGTGAGAGAATGCAAAGTTTGTTGCGAAAGCTTCGAAAAATATTTTTCCTCTCATTGCATTATTTTTTCACCACTATGTCTCTTCAAGGGCTCCATATTAATCTAACCTACAAATAGCTCTGTATTTATTACTGAAATCTTTTAAAGGATTGTTAGGCTGAAAACACCATCAAACATAGAAGAGTATGTCTGCAGAGGTACTATTCATTTGATTTAGCTTGCATGTTTCTGAGGTCAATAAGTTTTAGTTCTTCTGGAGAGCTGCCATATATCTTACAGTTCATTAAAGCACAGAAAGGCACAATTCAGATCTACTCTAACTCAATGCCCAGATTCTCCAGAACTATTTCTTTGGGGAAATCATCCACATACTTTAGATACTCAATACGGTATATTAATATATCAGTTTGAACAGCCCAGCATGATGAAGGCACAATTAGTTTGTAAGATTTCTAGAGACAATTACAAAAGAGAAATGTAATGTGTATCAGAAATATCAATATCCTTGCATTGTTGGTGAATGTTATAACCAAGCGTGGCACTTATAATGAGCCAGGATGAAAATGATTTGGCTTGCAAAACTTTATTTTAGGCAGACAATATAAACATTGAAAAAATCGTTCACATGTTAAATAGGTCCAGCAAGCTTTAGTTTGTCAAATTTAATAAGCCATCAAGAGATAAGAAATGCATTTCATCCAATATACAGCTTCATTCTGATATTGGATGCAAAATCTTTTTCAAAGAGGCCTTGGTAATGTACACAAGCACGAGTAACAAGGATATGAGCTGACAAGCACAGAAATCCTTTCAGCTCTGAAGGACACAGTGGTGACAAATGTTGCCCACTGAGCAATTGGGGAGTATCATTGATTCTTACACTTCAGCCTGTTCCCTTGACAACACAGTGGTCAAACAGCAGAGCTGCACTCGCTATTACTTTGCTTTATAGCCTCTGTTCTATCCCTAATGGTTTTGCAAGGTTACCAATAACTGTTAAAAAGACAAAAAAGAAGTGAAAATATTTTTTCTTAAAAGAGCTTAAAAAAGCAAATCACTACAATAATACAAATATGTGCTAAATCTATTAATAAAATACTACAAATCAATACAATAATAATTGTTAGGGTCTCCATTAAAGAGTACATAATGTAGTATAATAGATATAATTTTGAGTTAAGTTCTAATAATGTGTAATGCAGACAATCATTGAAAGTTGGAACAATTTGTGGTATGGGAAGATCAGAAAACCACATAAAACTAAATACATACTAAACAGTTATTTTGCCAATATATTCAAATATTACTAAAGAAATAACATAAGAAAAGGATAGTCAAGACAGGCATTTTACCATTTTCACCACATGGTGCAATTACTGCTAAATATAAAATGAAAACCTTTATTAAAGATTGAATCTTGGCTATTTGCTATTTTAGCCATTTTTCTATACAGTGGGCACACAGAGTAAACAATGAATGCCAGTAGTCTGCTAACAGTTCATCTTGTAATCGAGTTCAGTGTTTCCAAAAATGAGATCAACTGAGATCAAACCCAAAACGCATTAGACTTTAAAATTTGAATGTAATTTGAAATAATCCTTAAAAAGCTTGTTCTGTTTTGTTTGGTTTAGGTATTTCTTGCTCTAGCAATTATTCCCTTAAAAAAGGCCTTCACCACTCTAGACAGGCTCCTATTTTAGCTAAGCTCATTTTGTTAGCATGAGCCCAAGATACTTTGGCACTGATACTGTGGGTCAATATGTTTAAGAATTTAGAGAGAGAACCTCTCTCTAAAGTATTAAAAGAAAGTGTGAAGTTAAATAGATAACATGTTGTTTCCAAAACAAAATAACTGGCTTTACAATGTCATTGCAATGAAGTCAAAACAAATTAATGCATTTTCTGGAAAACAATACTTTGAAATTATGTCTCATATTTGCGTCAATAAATGTTTTTGTTACTGTATTATATTTTTAACTGAGGTATCGATTCAGCTAGTCGCTCCCTCCCTCTCTCTTTCTCTCTCTCACACACATACACACAAACACATACACAAACGCACAGCTAAATTTGTAAACTATTGTTGTGGGGACTTTCCACAGGCATAAAGTCTTTTATACTATATAAACTGTATATTAGATGCCTAACATTCTATATTTTAACCCTCACCCAACTACTTAACTTAACAGAAACCCTTTCTTTATGCAATTTTACATTTACAATTAAGCATCATTTAGTATGTTTACTAATCAGTTTCCCTCATGGGGACTGCTAGTTGTCCCCCACAATGTAGGTATGTTTGGAGATTTGGAACACACACACACGTTTACTATCTATATATCTAAAAGGAGACATTTAATAGACTATTGTTCCCTTTCAGTCAGTCACGGTCAACTTTACATCAACGAACTGACGTATAGGGTCTTGCTTGAGAGCCCTATCACCTTTGAATAGAATGAAATATATAAAGCCGTCCGCAGCTCGCTTTCATTTAGATTTTTGCTTCGGAGCAAGTTTGCACTACTTGCATTCATCCAACTATCGCCCTTTGCAGATTTCCAGCATCTGCTGTGGGTGACGGCGCAATCAGCGGATCTCGCTCACTTCTGGTGGCGGTTCCCCTCGGTGCTTTGGTGGACCAGGTTCTAAAAGAGCTTATTTCCAAGAAAGAGCAAATTTTCATTCTAACGAGCTCTTACGGATGATTTGCATCTTTTTAAAGACGTCTTTCCGTTCGTCTTTTTAAAGATGCCTTTTTGTTCGTATGTTCCTGGATGTGTTCACTTCCTGACATTGTCTGTTGACCATGCTCACTGCATCACATGCCTGGGCAGGAGCGGTTTTAGGCATGGGCGAACGGGGCAACATTTCTCATGTCACGTGGGGGGCGGCACACGAACTTGGAGGAAAAAAAAAACATCCGTGCCGCTTAGCGGTTTTCTATTATCTATGATATCTGTGCTGAAGGTGCCGCACAGAAGCTGAGCGAGCGGGGGACGGGGGTGTTGCGCGAAGTGGTCGGGGGGTGCTGGGAAGGAGGTAGCGCGAGTGGGGGCGTGGCACGCAGTAGTCGCAGGGCGCCGGGAAGGAGTTAGAGCGAGTGGGGGGAGGGGCCGTGGCGCGAAGTGGTCGGGGGGCGCCGGGAGGGAGTCTCGCCAGGGTTGCAATTCAATGTAGAACCGCCACTGTGCCTGGGTGAGCAGCATGCAGTTGCGTTGTTCATGGTTGGGTTGTGTTTTCATTATGAGAGCATGCCCATCTCAAAGCTGTGGTCACAGCTCTCTCTTTCATGAGAGATTGAGCTCCCTATGCTGCTACCCATTCTGTTGCACGGGCTATGCGCTTGAAAGCAGCAGAGATTGTTAGCTCTCTGGAAGATCTTGAGGTCACTGTGGAGACTCCCTGCCAGGTCATTCCTTGTGGGCCTTCCAGTTCTCTGCAGCTTTGGGATTAGAGCTGTCGGGTGGTGACGGTGCTCCCCCCATGGGACCCGTTATCACCTTTGGCGCTCCAGATGAGGACAGGATGTTGATCACTGCATTGGAGAGTAAGCTGCTCTTCTCTGAGAATGAGGTGGAACTTCCCCCTTCGGGTTGGGTTGACAGCCATGCTTAGCCAGGCAACTACAGCCACTGGATTGGAGTGGGGATTCCTCCGGTTGAGTGTGCAATTGTGGTGCCTCCTAGGGGAGTCGCCAGTGTCTCCTGTCACAGCCTGTAAGCCCTTCCCCTGAAGGAGGGCCGGGTGGAGAATCTTGGTGTTTTGCCATCAGGCCATTGTCTGGGGGTACCCCCGTTCTTTATAAAAGAGCAGTTCCTCCTATTCCGGGCTCATCTGGACGTTGCTTTCTCACTCCTGAGCTCACCCTTCGCCAAGGCAGATGAGGTTGCGTTCACAGGACGCGTTGCCTTTTCACATGCCTCCCGCCTCCCTGTCAGGGCTAGTAGCTCAGCCTTCTCTTCGGCTCAAGCCTGGCCCTGGCACATCTCTTGCCCCCTGGTATGGCTTGCACGGTGTTTGCATGCTCGCCAGCCTGTCTCGTTGGCTCCTGAGGGTGATCAGACTCGGCTACGCATGTATGTCGCTTCGTGATGTACCAGTACAAGGTCCTCCCATTCGGGCTGTTCCTGTGTGCCCCGCGTCTTTATCAAAGTTGCGGAGGCTGCCCCTGCCCCATTACGGGAAGTGGCCATTTGCATTCTCAACTTTCTTGATGACTGGCTCATTCTGGCCCTCTCTCGGGAGCAGTTGTGTAAACACAGTGATCTGGTGCTCTGGCACCTTAGCCACCTGGGGCTTCAGGTTATCTGGGAACAGAGCAAGCCCTTCCCAACAAACAGCATCTCTTTTCTCGGTATGGAGCTGGACTCATCACTATGGTGGTGTGCCTCTCCAGTGAGCGCACATGGTCACTGCTGGTCATGGTCACTTACATTTAGTCATTTAGTTGACGCTTTTATAGCCAGAGCCGACTTTAAGACAAGGAAGCAATTTCAACAATAAGAGGCAACAATAAATAAGTGTTATAGACAGGTCTCAGGTATTTCAACACAGTATAAGAAGGCAACAAAGGCGATTTTTTTTTTAATAAAAGAAGTAGAAGTGACGGTGTGTTAGTTAATTAATTAAGGTAGTAAAGACAAAATAGTTGAGTTTTTAGTCATTTCTTGAAAACAGCTAATGACTCAGCCATTCTGATGGAGTTATGGAGTTCATTCCACTAGCCGGGCAGAGTGAAAGTAAGAGACCGGATAAGTGATGTCTTTCCTCTTTGGGAGTGTGATGGGAAATAGGCAAGCTCAAAAATGATAATACAGGCAGTGGTCAAGGCAGGCAGCAAACAATAATAAACGTTAAACAGTCACAGTTCGGGGCAGGCAGCAAACAATCCAAAAACCTAATCCAAGGCAGAGTGAAAAAAGCAGGAAATAACAGAAACAATCCAACAAGAAACCAGGTAAACAAAAAGAGAAAACTGCTCTGAAATGTTAGCCGGGGCAAAACAAGACATCGCACTGAGTGAAATGAGTCCGGGGTTTATATAGGCCGCTTGATTGTACACAGGTGTACCAACAAGAAATTGTAATCTGAATAAGTACTAGTTGGACTACAATAAGTAAATACGAATTAGTAAATACTCTGGAGAGGGCTTTTTCTGGTGGGAGCAGTAAGTGACTTCCATTCATCTAAATACTGTTTCAGTTCCTCAATCAAGGTGAGATGCCAGAGTTTGGAGACACAGTCAGTTGATTATGAAATAGCTGGCACTTTACATTATGCATGCCAAATCCCATTCTATAATGGAAATACAATAGGAATCAATATTACTGCCTCAGCCTAATACTGTAATAAATGTAAATTGAGCTGCCAGCATGGGGAGACATTTGCATAGTTTTAATGAAGATGCTACAGGATAAACATTGTGATTATGACACTATTTTCACCATGCCAGCGAAGGTACAAATGTTGCTGACAAGGAATGTTATTTTTACATTGCCACTTATGATAATAATGCTTTAATTTGCTTTCCATGATGCTGAATTTTAATCTCGTTTGTTTTGTGTGCTGTTAGGTTGTTAATATGGTATATACTCTTTCCTATAACTTCTTTGCCTACATTGTGGGGACAAAATGTCCCAACAAGGGTAGTAAAACCTGACATTTCCCACATTGTGGGGGATGAGCCAGTGGGATAGAAATTGACAGTGGCTTAGTATAAATGCAAAAGAAATGTGAATGGAAAGTCCCCAATATGATATACAAACAAATGTGTGTGCATGTATTTATCACTGTTCTGAAGTGGAATCGTCGCAAACTGTGGGAGGCACCAATATTATTATTTGGATTTTAGGTATTATTCCAAATAGCTATATAATAAACTAGGCTGACCATCATATTATGTTTGGACAGCAGGTGAACACAATAAAACCACCCAGTGTAGATTTTATCCTAGAAGTCTTTTCAGGCTAAGGGTATATTTCATAGATTAATTTGTTTAAATGTTTCTACAATTTTTTACAATATCTGTTGGACAAAATGGTTTAATATGTTAGTATGTTACCTTTAACAGTGTGACAACTAACCCCAGGATTTCTTTCTTAGCATGCATTTTGTTTGGGAAAATAGCAACTTGGATACTGTATTTGGTAGCTATGAGATTCTTGTAACATTTGTATGAATTCAATAGATCAGTTTCAAGCATGCTTTTCAGAAAAACATTTATGTCTTCTCTGTCGAATGTAAATCATTTTTTTCTCTACACTTTGTTGGTATTTCTTCCCTCCTTCCCACTGTGCTTATTAAACACTCATAATTTTTCCACAATTCTAAAATGGCAGAATTAGAAATCACGTCATTTGTGACATCACAATTTTTACATTACCAGATTACATTTATTTTGAGTTATATAATAATGTGTTAATATATAATGAGTTAAATATTAACTATTATAATATTAATTATTATAATAGTGTGAAGAAAGTAAAATCAGGTTAAATATATGTCAGTGTACTTTATGTAATATGTGAATATGTGCGATTACGCTCACCAATCACAGTAGTGGCCATTTACTTGGGCTTTTGGAAGAGGTAACATCCCTTTGAGACAGAGATCTTCAGAGATTCAACAATCCTCCTGTTCTTTTTCAGAAAGAAAACATTGTGTACTAACTTAAGAAAACATTGAGCGCTGTGATTGTAATTTCTCTGGCCAGATAGAAATGAAAGGATTAATGTAGACCTTTTTTTGTTCTACATTATAGAATAAAATAAAATGTTTTTATTATTTATTATGTACATATCATGTAAATTTGTAGCTATAAAAATACACAGTAGAAACTGAACATCTTGGTACAAAAACATTTTAAAAATCTGCCCATCCCTACAGCTCACCCATTAAAACATAATAGAATAAAGGTTTAATTGTTTTTAGTTGAATTTTGATAATCTTGTTTTGTTTCAGGAAAGTGAAACCAAAGTATTGAAGAGTCAATCTGCACTATACAGATTTTTTGTAGTGCACACAGACATGCTGTGCCAAACTGTGCCACAAAGAGAGAAAACAATAGGTCTGAAAACAAGAGAAACATCTCAATTTAGTAAAATCAGATTTTAAAATGAAACAGTGGACGGATTTGCTTAGCCAACGGTTGGCTGTGGCCCCTTTTCTTTGTACTTCTGAAAGGCAGCCAATGCATTCCATTATCTGTCTTGAGGTTCATCTGATAAGGGAAAGGAGATTGTTGGCAGTGAATATGCTTTCAGTATTTTTTGCCACAGTCTGCAAAATATGAGTGGCTCCAATTTGTTTGTGGTGAGTGGTATCATAAAATGCTTTAGGCATCTGGATGGAGGACATTGTTAGTGCAGAGCACATGGATAGTTAAAGAACCCACAAATGGGGGATTTGCTAGGCATCTTTTGTGCTCCAAATAACATGTCTGTTACCTATGTAACCCTTATTCCCTGAAGGAGGGAACAGAGACGTTACGTCAATAAACTGATGTATGTGGTCTCGCATGAGAGCCCTATCACCTTTAAATAGAAAAAAACGTGCCAATGAACATTGGCCAGAGAGGAAAGAGCCAATAAGTATTGGGCAAAGGAGTTGTGGGCCGAGTCACGCCTACCCGGAAGTGGGTATATAAAGCCGGCTGTAGTTTGCTTTCATTCAGGTTTGTGCCGAGATGTGTCCCGGTCAATCAGAAGTTAATCAGGCTTGTGGCAAGGGGACATGAAGTCTCTCAGTTCAGGGAACGAGGGTTACATACGTAACCAAGACGTTACTTTTTATTCAGTCACGTTCAATGTTATGTCAACGAACTGACATATGAGGTCCCTGTGGAAAACGCGATGCGGAGTCCGGGTGCGGAGCCTGAATGCGGAGAGGTCATGACGATTGTTCCTGTATACCCAGGAGAGGGCACTTTAGTGCACAGTTTTCCTTCCTCTTTTGGGATAGCCACGAGAAACACCGGGGAAAATGCCCATTCCAGGGAAAGGGTGCTGCGGAGACCACACCCTGCTAAAAGGAAGTAATGTGTGGAGATGATGTATAGACTAACAAGGCATTACTACCTATGGGAAATGTCTCTGTGCAGGTCCTACCTACCCGGACAGCTTACTGTCCACAGAGACTGGCAACAGTACAGCGCCAAGGGAAAGACACTGGTTCACCAATAGGAAAACCGTATCGTGGAGAATACACATATGGAATTACCAAGAGGGAACCACTATACATGGGACACCAAGCCCGGCACAAGGGCTGACTGTGGCATACACACGAGTACTGGGCCTGCCATGAGGCTTCTCTACTGAGCCTGCCCGCCGACGGGTGCTGGAGGAATAACAACGTAGGGTTCACCATTGGAAAACCACTGTGAAGAAGTACAAACGCCTATTTCCCCCTATCACAGGAGGAAGGCAATGTAAGTGAAAAGACCAAGCACATCCTCCCACCCACTACCTAGTGGGCCTCAGCACACAGGAGGACATGGGCTCCACCCTGAGATTGTAGGACCTTGCAAGGGTGGTAGGTGTCATCCAGCCCACAGCTTTGCAAATGTCTGCTAGCAGGGTGCCGTGCACCAATGCCCGGGGGGAGGCAACACTCCTAGTTGAGTGAGCCTTTATGTCGAGGGGGCACAGCACACCTTGGGAGTACACCAAGTGATGGCAGGCACTATCCAGTGGGCCAACCTCTATTGATGGCCTTTCCCTTCTGCTGAGCTCAGGCATGAACGGGACTCAAAGGGCTGGGTCTGCCTCCTTCATGGGCAGCACTTGCAGGTTCACCACCTGCCCTTGAAGGCATGGTGGGAAACCTTGGGCACGTAGCCAGGCCTGGGTCTCAAGAAAACGTGAGAGAAGGCAGGCCCAAACTGTAGGCACGAGTCGCTGACTGAAAATGCCTGCAGGTTCCCAACCCTCCTGATAGAGGCGAGCACGGCCAGGAGTGCTGTTTTGAGACACAGACTTTTCAGCTCAACGGACTCAAGCAACTCGAAAGGGGATCCCCGTAGCCCAGAGGCACTATGGAAATATCCCAAGAGGAAAAGAGGGGTGGCCTCGGGGGGGTTCAGTCTCAGTGCACCGCTTAGGAACCTGATAACCAGCTTATGTTTTTCTAAATACCTTACCTTCTACCTTTTAGGTGATGGGCCAAGATAGCAGCCACATACACCTTCAGGGTGGAAGGGGATAACCTCCAGTCCAACCCTTCCTGCAGAATGGAAATCCCTGAGCTAAGTACATGGGTCTTCTCCACAGGAAGAACACCAGTCAGCGAAGAGGCTCCACTTCAAGGCATAAGCCCACCTGGTGGAAGGAGCCCTCACCTGAGTGATAGTAGCCACCACGCCCGGGGGTGGCAAATCACTCAGGGCCGCCACATCCTGTTCAAGAACCATACATTGACGTTCCAAAAAACGGGGCGTAGGTGCCAAATAGTGCCCTGTCCATGAGAAAGGTCCTTCCTCAGGGGAATCTGCCAGGGAGAGGTTGTTGCAAGGAGCATCAGGTCTGAAAACCAGGTCCGGGTGGACCAGTATGGCGCAACCAGCAAGACCTGCCTGCCCTGCCGCAATGGATGAAACCAGCACAGGGCCAAAAGCCCTGCCAACAACTCGAGGCAATTGATGTGCCACGGGCGTTGAGGTCTTGTCCAGGAGCCTGATGCCACCTGCCTGATGCAGACAGCGCCCCAGCCTGTCTTGGAGGCATCCGTTGTCACAACAACATGCCTGGACACTTGTTCTGAGGGCACCCCGGCCTGTAAAAAAGCAATGTCCGACCAAGGGCTGAAGGTTTGGTGGCAGGACGGTGTGACAACCCCACAGTGTATGCCGCGTTGTATACCCTGGCCAAGTGATGTAACCGTGGCCATGGTAAGTGTTTCAGTGGGACCACTGTCTTTGCTCCAAACATGTTCAGGCATTGCACCATGCACGCTCGTTGGACAGACGCGCCACCATAGTGACCGAGTCTACCTCCACACGAGAAAAGACATGCCCTGTGTTGGGAAGAGCTTGCTCTTTTCCAAGTTGACCTGAAGCCCCAGGGGCTGAGGTGCCGGAGCATCCGGTTCCTGTGTTCGCACAATTGCTCTCGAGAGTGGGCCAGAATGAGCCAGTCGTCGAGATAGTTGAGAATGCGAACATTGCGATGCCTTTCAAAGAGCAAGTGGTGAACCTGCAAGCGCTGCCCATGAAGGAGGCAGACCCAGCCCTTTGAGCCCCGTTCGCACCCTGCACATTTATATGGGCTGTACTTGGAGCTTCAGAAGCTCTGATCAGCTCTTTGACTGCTTCGGAGCTCGGCAGAAGGGAAAGGCCATCTCCAACAAAGACTGGCCCGCTATCGCTTTGGTGCACCACTCCCAAGACGTGCTGTGTCCCATTAAAGTGAAGGCTCACCTTCCTTATTTCTTACTCACCATCCTTATTGCTATGTCACATTTTCTGCCTTCCCTAGAGCAGAACATGGGTAAAGTAGTACTGCTTCCCCCTAGAGCTCAGTCAAACCTTTATGCAGCTGATCCAGTGGCATGTTTGGATGGTATACTGACACTAGCCTGGAAGACCTGTGTGTTAAACCCCATGTCCAACACCACCTTGTGTATATAGTGTAAAATATTTTTTGCAGTTTAGGTGATGGTGGGGGTGTGTGCCGAGTAGCACCTTCATTATAGAATATCCTCGCATCTCTAGACCTTGGTTGAAGGACAATGCTCGTGTGGCTGGAGCCATCTATCTACTAGCTACTCTCAAATGTCAATCCTCAGTGTCTGGAAACTGAAGTTACATACGTAACTGAGACATGTTTTCAATAGAATTATGGTACAATGTTGTAAAGCAATAATTTTCTACTGTTTCTGGTATAATAACACTTATTAAACTTGTGTGAGGTTCGACTGAGAATTGGAAAAGCTACTCAGATTAACTCATTTATATAGGTTTAAACTAATTTATTCCATTGTCACTATCTTATCACATCCCTGAATGTGCCTTATGGTGCAGTTAAAGTGTTAACTGTTAACGGCTGGTTATCTTAGATTAACAGATAAAATAATTTCTCTAAAGGAGATTCTAGTGCACTCGATCTCAACTTTAAACTGTGTTTGGATCTGTCAGATGCCACTGTTCATATATCAGGTATCAGATGTCAGATATTCTACTCTGTCACTCCGGGACAGTCAAGTTGAACGAATCTACTACAGAGTGATTAGAAAACTGTTAATCTTATAATAGGTTTTCATTCTGCCCAGAAAACCTATTAACTAACAGCAAAAGAAGTCTATAACCTCTTGAAACTTTGTGGCCATTCAGCTTCTTTATTGGCTACTCTTTTCTTTTTCTTTGCTTAGTGTGATATAGATTTCAATGGGCACCAAGGATAAGATGGATGTTCAATGTATTTTGTAAGTGCAGCAGTCTATTTGTTAAATATTGATGGGTTTTATGGGCATAATCTGTATAGGATAAGGGCATGAATGTGTATTTCTTGATTAGATTCACACATTGATTGTTAATCAAGGCACATGTTCAAACTGATAGTTTGGAACAAATGTAAATGTAAAAAGCAACAAGCAGCTGAAACTTACTTTACAACCAATTTGGCAATACCACAGTTCTGTTACTGACTATGTCATAACACATACAGAGTTGTTTGGCATTGAATGTTAAAATACAAGACTGCTGCAGGTAATCACAGCCCTACCAATATTAAGTATGATTGTGGTTGTGATATGTATGTCTACTCTATTTGATTATTTGATTTGATGGCTGAGGGAAAGAATGAGTCCCTCAGTCTTGTGGTCCTGCCTCTCAGCAGTCTTCACCACTCTCTGCAGTTGTCTGCGATCCCTCGCAGTAGTGCTGCCATACCACACTGTGATGCAGTTGGTCAAGATGCTCTCCACGACGCAGCTGTAGAAGTTGCTGAGGACCTTGGGAGACATGCCAAACTTCCTCAGTGTCCCCAAGAAGTACAGCTGCTGTTGAACATTCTGGACCAGTTCAGGTGTTAAACGACCAAGTGAGGTCCTCGCTGATGTGACCCCCCAAATATTTGAAGCTGCTCACCCTCTCCACTTCAAGCTCCCGGATAAAAAGTGGCTGATGAGTTTTTGTTCTTTTCCTCATGTCCACGATCATCTCTTTTGTCTTGTCTGTGTTGAGGGTAAGGTTGTTGTCCTCACACCATGTCATAAGACTGGCTACCTCTGTCCTGTAGGCCGCTTCATCCCTCCCTGTAATGCGTCCTATCACTGCGGTGTCATCAGCGAACTTCAGGATGATGTTGTCCTTGTGGAAGGCGACACATTCATGTGTGAACAGGGTGTAGAGGATGGGACTGAAAACACAGCCCTGTGGAGTGCCAATGTTCATTGAGATGGTGGCTGAGGTTTTATTTCCGATCCTTACAGACTGTGGTCTACCAGTCAGGAAATCTAAGAGCCAGTCACAGAGCGTAGGGTGTATACCAAGTGCAAACAGTTTGTACGTGAGTTTGTGTGGAATGACAGTGTTGAAGGCGAAGATGTAGTTGATAAACAGCATCCTGATGTAGGTGTCCTTATCTTCCAGATGAGAGAGGGAAATATGGAGAGCAGCAGCAATGGCATCTAAGGTAGACCTGTTGGGCCGGTATGCGTACTGCAGGGGGTCCAGTAAGTCTGGTATGCTGCTCTGAATGTGGGCCAGCACCACTCTCTCAAAGCACTTCATTATGATTGGAGTGAGTGCTACTGGTCTGTAGTCATTCGGGCAGGTCGGGGGGCTCTTCATGGGAAGGGGGACGATAGTTGTGGTCTTGAAGCAGGTGGGTACGGTGCTCTGACTGAGGGAGAGGTTAAAAATGGAAGCGAGGACTTCAGCTAGCTCTGTAGCACAAGCTCTGAGGGCCCTTCCAGGAATGTTGTCTGGTCCGGCTGCCTTGCGGGGGTTGATCCTCCTCAGTGCTTTGTGT
>JAZGTJ010012036.1:0-16260 GCA_036877575.1 Botia almorhae
TCATACAAGTTTGGAATGACGTGAGGTTGAGTGAATGATGAAAGAATTTTAATTTCGGGGTGAACTGTCCCTTTAAGAGGGACATGTCAGTGCTGTGAGAGATGCTGTTTTCGCTCAGGTCCCATGATGTCTGTGTTAACAGTGTGAATGAAGAGAAGGGACGACAAGTTGGAGGGGGCTCAGGGTGGCCCAATCAAAGGGCTCATTGTGCTGGGATGAGGAACAAAGTTAATCAGGAGACCCAACAGTAATCAACGGCCGGGTTTGAGTCGGACAACTGCTTGGGTAAACATCTATTGTTCTTGGACTGAGGTTCCAAACAATACCAGCATTGTCCCTGTGTCTCTCATTAGGGTGTGCTGGCGGTTCCAGACTCTAGGCTCGGGCTGTTAAGGGTTTGGGAAGCGGATGGGAACCAGAGCAGAGGGGGAGAGACACGGATTCTCACAGTCTCTGTGCCACAAAGACTTTCGGCCAAGGGCTGAACAAACCTCAGGAAGGAGAGAAAGGCCAAGCCTGTCGTGACATCTTTACGTCAAAGTCCCACGACAGACTTACGGTCGGGGAAGGAAGTTCACGACAGGATGACAATACATCAGTTAGAGAGTTAACACAGTGAGGTAATACGACTACTACACAAAGCAAATGGCTTATTTTTATAAAACAGTGGCATCAGCAATAAAAGGCGGCAAGAATTAACATTATCAGAGAGTTTGTAACGCTCTCGTCTTTAAGGGACAGATCACACAAAAATGAAACATTTACTCACATCGTGTCATTCCAGACCTGTATGACTTTTCTCTCCTGTGGAACACAAAAGAAGATATTTTGAGAAATGTCTCGGTGGTTTTGTGTCCGCGCTATGTTGTTTGGTTACAAACGTATTTCAAAATATAAAAATGTGTTCCTCAGAAGCTAAAAAGTTATTTATAATGTTTTTGTTACTTAATGGAGATGTTAGGAAAACATTAGCTGGGATACAGATATATTATGAAATATTGTTAAACACGTTGTCATCCTTTTAGACTATCAGATAACAAGCATCATCAGTTTAGATTCTCCAACATGGATTAAAAAAAACACAAAAACAATTTTTCTACTTGAGGCTGTATTTTAAACATCAATAACCATCAGCTATTTAAAAAAATAATTGAGCACTGCTAATATTCAAGCTAAAGGTCAATGTGGTTAAATGAGGAACAAAATGATCTGGTTTGTGGAAATGCGGTCAGCATTTACTCAACAAACGCTTGCATTTAAAAACATGCAGTGAATGCAGCATGCATTCAATGCATCACATGATGTGTAGCATTAATATGATACACGCATAGTACAGCATCCCACCCTAAACCTCAGCAATCAGAGAGAGACAGAGAGAGCGAGAGAGAGAAGAGAGAAACAAAGAGGGAATGAAAAAGAGAGTGAGAGAAACAGAGAAAAAAGCAAAGATAGAAATGGACAGAGAGAGACAGAGACAAAAACAAAAAAGAGAGACAGAAAGAAAAAGACAGATTGACACAAAAAACAAAGAGAGAGAGAGAAAGAGAGAGAGAGAGAGAGAGTTGGCCCTCCCATGAAGAAAGGAAAATGTTACTGCAATTAGAAAGCGGGCGAGTTTGGCACAAGGATAATTTCCCCCCGAAAGCCTTTCATCTGACTGTTCTCCCTCCCGCCTCATTTTACATAATAGTAAAACACAGCCAACATGAAATCATGTCATGACCTACACGTCTATACGCATCTATACGTCTCTTTAATGAGCACCTATGTGTGGAAAACGATGTCTTTTATTCGTTTTAAAATCGGGGAAATTTCTGAGCGCTCGAAGCGTGTATTTACCATTTTTACGTGTGAGGAAACGTTCGCTTCGTTTCATTTTGCGTCATCTCTGTTATCTCACCCAGACACAATGATGGGTCTAAAACTGAGTGTTTTTGTGGGGATACATTTCAGCTAGTGTGTGAAATGGGAACCAGGGAAGAATCTGCCACCCTGGGCCATTCAGGACAGGACAGAACTGGGAGGAAGGATCACTGAGCTGTGGTTTGTGATTAGCTTCATTGTTAAAAAAACTCGGAGGTTCGCTGGTCTCAGGTAATACCCGTAATGGCTTCATATGAGCTTAGCTGAGCTTGGTCTACAGTATGAACCAAAATGTGGGTGTTGATCAGTTCGTTTTGGAAAACACTATAAACACTGTTACAGTGTTCCTGTAGCTCAGTTGGTAGAGCATTGCGCTAGCAACGCAAAGGTCGTGGGGTCGATTCCCAGGGAGCACACGCAAGGACAAAACGTAACTGTAAGTCGCTTTGGCTAAAAGCATCTGCCAAATGTGTACGTGTAAACTTTAGTTATGACATCACTTCCTCAAGCAGCCAGACCTGCCACAGTTTTGAGAGTTCAGGGCATTCAGACGGGACAAAACGACATAAGCTAGACAGCACAAAGAAAACAAAGGCGTGTGTGTTTCGGGTTGTTGTATGTGATACGCTGGATTACGGTGGACAAGCGGCTGTTTTGGGTTTCGTGAGTGTTCGATGATTTATGTGAGGCTTATGCCATCTGTCAGACCGATCTTGGGAAACTGTACCTTGATTAGCATAAGAATAACCGATACATTAAATTATCCGTACCGTCACAGAGGCTCGTGTGTGGGATGAGTACATATGCAAATGTAACGTTTAGATTCTAAACGTCGAGAAGAAAACGTGTCTAAACTGTAGAGGAAAAACAGAGATATAAAACACGGGTGCTTGTAGTTTGTTTGAGGCGTTTGGACTGTGATCGATTAATTACGCGAATCTAAATCGCTATTCATGTTAAAACATAAAGCATAGCCAAAGGTCAGACACAGTATTAAATACAACCAGCTATTGCTGTTCCAGCTATAACCTGTATATATATAGTGTACTATATATATATATACTATATATATATATATATAGTGACACCCATGAGAGATATTATTTTAATCATGATACAGGGAATAATAAATGAGCATCTTGATGGATGATGGTTTAATTTAACTTAGAAACGAGTATTTCCACATCTCATTCCCAGCCTTATAAACGGCAACAGAACATTCAGCGTAGCCACAGGCCAACCGGACATTGATGCGGAACAGAATGAGCAGAAAAAAGAGTAAGAGGAGACGTGTGTCAAGAAAATGAGCATTTCTGCTGATCTGTCGAGCGTGTATTTGTCTTCTGTGGAATGAGGAGGCAGTGCGTCAGGAGTTCAGTACTTCCTCTTGTGTTAATCACATGCATGACACGCAGAACTGGATGGGGATGTTTCTACTCATATACATACAGCCATTATAAAAACAATACAGGTCTGCGGGTGCTTTTTTCGAGGGGTGGAAAAATAACTATAATTATATATAGAAGGTTTATCGCGAGACACTACGTACATGAATTTTGACTGTGAAAATGTACATGCTGTGCATTTAAATTGTGTCCTTCTTTCTTTTCAGAGATGACGGGTGAAGAATGAGCCAAGGAATCATGGGAAGGATCTGACCTGGAACTGTTCTATCACAAGAACTTATATATAACTCAATAATATATATAATATAATATAATATATAATTGTCTGTAAAAACATTTGTATGATGATGCATAATTGTGTTTTTATTCCTTAAATAAATGAATTTATAGTAAATTAAGTTCCATTCTGTCTTTCCTGGTCACCATTCAGTGTCATCTGTATGTGTCAGAGATCATACCATCATTGTGGGGACCAAATAAACACGCTTAATAATCTCAGAATACAGCCCTATAAATCACTTTACATAAACATCAGTCAATGGAACGCTCCACCACAGTACAGAAACAAATGTGTGTGTGTGTGTGTGTGTGTGCGCTTCATCGTCTCAATGTTTCAAACATATAAGGATCTTACAGGCATATTAGTCTGCATGAGTGACTGATATGAACATAACCTATTTCACGGGCATATTCAAAGCTAATGGCCATCATTATACTTCAGTACACATGAAAACAAAAGCCAGCCGGGTCAAGTGGCCATTGCTGCTGTCATAACCCGTTTAAAGACCATGTGACATGTGTTGCCTTTCCTTGTTAAATCAGGAAACATCCAAAAGCATGTCTTTCTTTCTCTCTTTCTTTCTGTCTGTGTGTCTGTCTGTCTTTATTACATAACCGGCAGCCTTTTTCTATTCACAGCACAAACAGGGTTTAAACATTCTCAAAATGTTTATTGTTGACTTGCTCTAAAGGTTTTCAAAAACCTTCTTGTAGTAACGTTAGTAAAACTATCATATACCATAGACCTATATATCATATACACAAAAACGGTATTCTTAAGTAACATGTGGAATGTTTTAAAAATGTTACATAATTTAAAAACGTCTGAGTAATGTTCTTATAACCAAGCGATAACGCTAATGCAATGTTTGAAAACCTAAGGCTTGGCCTAAAACCCCAAAAACTGGACTTTCAAATCTTTTCAAATCCTGGAAAACCTCTATCAATCTACCTCATAATCCTCATGACTAAAATATCAGTAGGAACCATTTAAAAAACAGCCACGAAATAAATGAAACCCCAACCATCATCATTCTTAAAAAAATTGTAGAACCTATTTCATGAATTATTAGGGCAGCTTAAACTCAGAGAGTCTACTCTGACATTATTAATGCACAGTTATAAATGATAAGACTATATCAGTGGCACTGAGCTGTGTGTTCTGCAGTATACATCTGTATACGGGCTGTGAGTGGACACTGGCCCTCAACAGCCTCCTCTCATTTTCACAGGAGGCCCTTGTTAGACGTGGTGCTGGAGGAAATAAATAAGTGTGATCTACTCTACAGCCTGTACTGAAGGTCAGGAGAACATCAGATCATCTCATGAAGGCCATGTGGCTGTCTGATCACTTCTTCTGTACACTCTTAAGCATTAATGTGCTTCATGAAGCCATTGCAGAACCATTTTTGGCTGTATGGTTCCATAAAGAAAGGTTCTGCCATCCGCAGAACCTTTCTGTTTCTTTCATCAGTTGTTCCACAACTGGCATTTTTGTTCTCTAGTAAACACAGGAAGTGTATTTGTAGGAAAGTACAAATAACACGACTTAACATTTTTGGCATGAAGTTCAAATGTAACTTGTTGCCATTGTTCGCATGTAATTAAACAAGTGCACCACTAATAAACACAATTAAAGCTGCGTAACTTTCTGTCTGTTATTGATTTATGGTACGGTAAATCACATATACAGTAAGTTTATAACAGTGATTTATAATTTGAGCTGTCGTGGTCAGATTTCCAAGGAAATGTCAGTTTGGCTTCATTTGACTTACGTAACAAGACAATTACATAAAGTAACCTGCGTTTTTATGTTTCAAACAGAGATGGCGATAGAGAGGCAAAAGCTACGGTCTGCAGCTTTAAATGAATCCTGTTAAAAAGGGCAAAACCAAACCAAACAAAAACCAATCTAAGCCACCTGTCATATTTTCCCACATAAGTGAGACCTCAGTTACCCAGAGAACATAAAGCTGGGACTGATGGCTGTATCTCAAAGGATCGTGGGTAAGACAGGCTGTCTGGTTGTGTGCAGGGCATGTTCGAGACAGACCATTGTCCCGCTGTAGGCCTTCAGACCTCACTAGAGTCTCTCCATCATTCTAGAGTCAGACAAGGCTGAGAGCTTTCAACATTCACCAGCACCTCAACTCACTCCCACTTCACCACAGCAATGCATGATACAGGCTCACTTCAGTCCAGAGAGGCCAGACTGCAGCTGCCCGTCTGGGGCCGTATGAAAGAACGGGGTGTTTTGCGTTCGGGGGCGGGGAGGGGAAGCTGTGAATGCCCTTCCAAAGAGAGATGAGGCATATTGAAAACTATATTAAATTACCCTGATTAACAATTTAGCCACGAACACGAGAGGCAGGGAGGGGTTCTATTGGCGGAGCTGAAGTCTATTCACCACGAGAGCGGAGAGGTCCAAAGGTCCCCCAAGTTCACAGGCTCTGCGGCTTTGTTATGCTAACACACGATCTCGAATCAGCAGCCAAGTGGAGTGTGAAACAGAAATGATTCCTTGAGAACTTTCAGCGAGGTCGTCGCCCACACCCCTTCATCCCAGCTATCAATTTTAGCTTGTAAGAATGTTTCCTTTAAGAAACAAAAATGTTGTTTTGAACATTCTAGTATTAATGTTATTGTTTGGTTATGAGAACATGTTTTTTAGGTTCTGTAACATTTCAACTAACAGCTTATGAATAATGTTTTTGATATACATGATATATAAACGATTTTTAACAATAAAAAAGTTTGACTTACGTTACCGCAAGAATGTTTTTGATAACTTCGAAAGAACTTTAAGACGGAACGTTTCCTGAGACCTCCGCTTAACAACAGCAGCCCTGCGTGAACTACATCCATTACCGGCCGGAAAAAGATTTAAACTGACAATTAGACAAAACCTGCTGTGTGATGCTCTCATACCATGACTGTTTCTTTTGTCTTTAACTTACAAAACGATGGATGTATCGCTAACGCTAAAAAAGTTTAGCAGTGTTAAAAACAAAAATAATCTTAAAGGGATAGTTCATCTCAAAATGAAAATGTGTGTCATTAAATTGAACTGATTTAGTCACACTTAACTATATGCTTTCTCAAACCCTTATTGTGTTTTTTTGTTTTGTGAAATATTAAAGGAGATGTTAGATAAACGTTTGGGGGGTCAACCTTTAACCACTGACAAAAACAATAGCAGCATGAGCATTCTATGTCTTCCAAGCAAGAAGAGAAATTCCCATTTAAAAGATGGTCAAGGACTACCAGTCCTTAGGGATCTCTTCTTGGTCCTCAGGGAACCGTAGGGCCACATCATACAAGTTAATGGTGAGTCAACCAGTGCTTGAATTCAGGTCAACATTTCTTGACCTTTTAGGTCAAATTCAGTGACAGTCAATGACCCTCTATGAGGTTCAGTGGATTATGTCTCTCTTGGGTCTCATCTGTGACACATTACTGACAGCAGAAGGTGGATGTCAGTATCATCCATACATTAGGTTAAAGAGTTGGACATCCACCATGTTGGGAGGACTTGACCCCAGCTCTACACTGGACACATCAAATACACCATGTCACAGTGTTCACCAACCACAGACCAATCAGCTGTCAGCTCAAGACTAGACCTCGGCAACAGCAAAATTCTTAAAAAAAATATTATTATTACTTATTTCATTTTAGGGAAATATATTATTTTTAATGGAAATACATATAAAATACATGTAAAACTTTTCATTTTGGATGAGTGAAATAACTGCACGTATTCTTACGAAAGTTTAGAAGCAAAAGGCGACTTTTAATCGTCCAGACATAAAACGAACAGAATAGCCAGAATATATAAAGATAAAAATTTGATTTACAATTCATCATTTGACATTTAATGTAAATATGAAGTGAAAATCAAGTGACACAAGTAGCTGTGTCAAAAATTTAAACAGCGCATCTGTCAACCCATTCGTATTGCTACATGGACAGTTTTATCAATTATAATAATAAAATTCTAGCTGTGTTGCTTCTCTCTCTCTCTCTCTCTCTCTCTCTCTCTTTTGGGATAATTGCCGGAGAAAATGGTGCAGCAATTTCAGATTTATGTAGCACTTTGAATACTTCCTCCCCCCTCACGTCTGATTGGTATCCAACTGCCTGTTACCATGGTAATGACAAGATCATTTTCCTGTAGCTCTTTGTGAGGTCGCATTTCTTAGATGACAGGTTAAGCAGACACGCTTCACCTGTGGGGGCAGATCTTGGCCACCTTTACATTATTTCACCTCGCCAGAGAGACAAAGAGGGACCAAATTACATTCGGTGTTGTGCAATTTATGGAACGTGGAGCGAGACTGCCTCCTACAAGTACATTATAAGGTTCTCTTACAGAAAAAGTACTCTGGAAGTACCGCGGTACCTTCATGGTACGGTACTTTGGTACTTTGATACACAACAATGTTTTTACATTGTACACTACTTCAAAAAACACGATGTGCAAAAAAATAATACGATGGTTCTTTTTGGTTAGCACTGTATGTGCTACATGCCATTTCCTTGTATTTATCCCTTGTTAAAAACATCAAGCAGCTAAACTAGAGACAAGACTAATCTTGCTTAAATAAGGTACATGGAAAAATATTGTTCATTAATCATAACATACGGCAGACTACAACAGAGGTTTGACATTTACCATGTATGACGACAGTCACAGATATTAACGTAGTTTACAATCTCCATAGCAACAACTGGATCTCTCACTGTTTGAAATAGGCCCTCACCTGCTGGACTAAACCCAGTTTAACTAGCTTAAGATCAGCTTGTCAGATACTTCGTACCATGAGCTCAGAAACATGCAACACAGTTATGACACACGGTGACATTAAAAAGCGCATGTGTGTTAAACGATTCAGTGTGTGAACCGTCTGAACGAACTGAATCCCGAAACGAATCAGATCGTCCAAACTCGTTCGACCATGTACAGAACCGCGATTTATTCCGGATAAGACGTTGGATATTATACTACGAGAACTGGATTGTTAAAATATTAAAAGGTAAACAAAAGTATGTTAAACGAGGTCAGAAATTGACCAGGGTTTGGAAAAACACAAAAATAGATATTTTAAAAGCTATTTTTAAGACGTGCTCATGTATTATTTATTCAGCTAAGCATTTTATAAGCAACAGTCATTTGTTCAGATTTATAATCGATTTCAACTAACGGATGTATTTGATATAAATAAACAACACGCAGTTTTCATATGATTATAAAATAATATCATATAACCTATCACGGAAAAGAATCATATTAAAATATAGTTACTAGCGGCAAATATTGGCTCATAATACACATCTAGATGACATATAAATGTTGCGGTACATGTCTGGATTCTGGTACAGGTAACAAAAGGACATTTGAGTACACGAGTGTTTAAAGAGAGGATAGACAGGTGACGAGTCGCTTCTAACTCACCTACTGTATGGAGGTGTTGCCATAACCTCTCCAAACTACATCACAACTAATGGAGAACGCGACGACGCTTGACGCTGACAGATGACGTCCCATGTTTGATGCGTGGATGAAAAGACATCAAGATGTATTTTAATTATGCTATTATGTGCGGAAAATGGCGATCATATTTTGCGTTTGATCCTTTTATGGATGCGTTTTGTCCCTTTTTCCAGCATAAGTTAAAAGAATAAAACAATGCTTTAGTGTCCAGCAAAACATTTAGGCCAACCCACCCTCATGTTGTTCCAAACATGTATGATCTTTAATAAAAACAAAACAGGACGTTTTCCACACAAAAAGTAGACAGGGTTAAGCTTTACGAACGGGCAAAAATGACCAAGAAATATTCCAAGTGACTCGTGCCTCATTTTCCAAATGTTCGGAGTGTTTTGTGGGATTCATAGAAAAAAACCATACAGCTCTGTGATGACATTAAAGTGAGTAAATGCTTACAGGATTTCATTTCCTGCACTTTTCTGTGGGCGATGTGTTCCAGAAACATGTTACGTTATGCTGACTGAAAGTATCTTCATGTCCTGACAGCAATCACCCAGTAAAGTGGTCTAAATATATTCATATAGTTTATTATCTTCCGTGTATGGTGCGGGAGAGCGTTATCTAATGCTTTTAGCTGGCTTGCTATTGCTAGAGTCTTTGAATTGTATTACACAGCTGTGCTAATGCCTCCAGCACTGTACAGTTTGTGGCTGAAACAGCTGCAGGAGTCCCGGCCCGGAGGTCTGTGTGCTGCTGGTATTTCTGAGCTCCCTGTGGGTGGTACCAGCTCTGGATCTGGAGGTTGGGTTCTGACAGTTCCTGCACATTTATTCAAAGTGCAGCTTCACAAAAGATCTCCACGGTAGCCCCACAGACCTAATTGTTTAGAGCCGCCTGAGTCCTAAAAGCCAAACCAATCCTGACCGACAGTCAGTAATCAGTGTCCAGCCGTTCCTGAACAGAAACCAGGGGATCTCAAGCCAATACAGAACCTCGACCATTTACCGTCAAAAGTAACGAAATTTCCCTGAAAAATAAATATCGCAATATTTACTAATAAAAGTATGGAATGTTTGATTAATAGCTCATGAATTTTGATACACATTCCAATCCCAGCTAACAGGGAATGTTCTCGGAACGTTGCCTAATGTTCTCTGAAAGTGATCAGTTATCCAAAACATTCTTGCAGTAACATTAGTAGAACATGTTTAAATGTTACATATCATATATAATCAAAAACTTAATTCTTAAGTTTATAAGGGAAAGGTACAGAATTCAAAAAAAGTTTGAATAATGTTCTTACAACAAAGCAATAACATTAACCAATTAATAGCATTAATAGAACATTACAAAGGTCATTTTAAATGTTTCTTTTACTTAGTGGAAATGTTAGGGAAACGTTTCTAAAACCTAGTACATTTCCTTTGTTTGCATTGTATTTTCCTGATGTGTAAAAAAACTATGACCTGGAATCCATCAGTTGAAAACTGTTGCTTTAAAACGGTCATGTGACACGTGCAGATATAAACAGTGTATTTGTAGATTTTGTCCACAAAACGTTCACAGTCGTTACAATAAAATCTTGATGCCCTTGTAAAAAAACGGATCTTTTAGAAAAAACGTGTTCCTTTAGTCACGTCCCTCCAGCTGCGAAGAATCCAAAGACTTTTCGATGCTCAGGAGGCGCCGTTGAACACAACAGACTGCGCGTTTTTCATCGAACACAATGTGCGATTGTAAATTATGACATCAGCAGCCACGCAACTGCATGGTGCAGCTGTCATAATATATAACAAAATGAGCCGACAGCGCAGACAGATGAAAACTAGGCTGGAACTTTTCAAAAAAGGCCTGTCAGATTTATTTCAAACATCAGGGGCTCCCTCATTTCTCCAACCCTAATTCATCACAGGCGTGTCTGAGGCTCCAATGCAGCCTCGGCCCGGGAAGGGAGTCTGTAGCCGTCGACCCGCTGTCTCCGGGGGCAGTTGCCAGGGTACAGGGGCCAAAACTATCCTTCCCTGTCTGGCATCCCACAGTGTGACTCCTGGCATGGTCTACACAAGGTACAGCTGGACGTATAAAGGCTGTCTTTGGAAATGAATGCGCTGGCCTCTTGTCTGGCAGGGAGGGAACAAAGACGAGGGAAAAGCGCACGCAGCGGTCTAACTGTACTAATGTGCATGCGAGACAGCGTGTTCTGCAGATCTCTAATGCATTAGCAAAATGTAAAGAGGCTTTAAAAAAAACCCTGAATGCTCTTGAATTAGACATTCGCAGCACAGCCAGCCCCCGCCCCCGACGCGCACGCTAATTAGCGCTCGGCTAACGAGCTAGGTCCTCCATTAGCACCCTGACGCTGAAGTTATTAGCATTGCGGGGGTTTGTACAGCAGCGTACAAACTGCTTTAAGTTTCTCCGCAGCTGATTAAAGGAGATTTGCTTCCTGTCTGGAGACTTCCGCCGTTGTGTTCTCGTGAGTCGCTCAGCTGTGAAGAAAACAGCAAGGAGACAAAAACAAGTGTATACTTACTTCCTCTCTCAGATGGTTTTTTCAGATTTATCATAAAAATATATCACATATATCATAGAAATATATGTGGCTGCAGGCAGAGAGGGTAAATGGGAGACAAGAGTGACCTATAAATGCTTACGACATGCAAACAAATGCCCATTAAATAAAACAAAAACTTCAAATTCAGTCTATTGACTATTGATGGTAACATACGTACAGTTTGCTATATTGACGTATTTTCTTACTCCAGTTTGCATAGATTAGGGTAGAATAAGAGTACGCCGTTATAAGTAAGTCATCTGTAGATGACCGTCTGTCTGTCTGTCTGTCTATCGAAGTTCAGAGGGATGGATCGTAAGGGGCTGCCCTCGTTTTTTCCACAAACTCTCAGTCTGGACCCTGCTCGTTCTCTCACACAAACAGCCCATTGAAAACTCCTCGGCTCCAGTCGTGTGTTCCAGAAAAACTCCTTACAGACTCAGCAGGCCGGAAAATTGGCCCACGCTGTCACAGTTAGCTTAGCTGATCCATATTATCCACGTTTCCAAGGGGGCTATTGGTGGGTTTTTATCTAACGTACCGGGGAGACGCCCTGCAACCCAGCGGCCCAATGCAGCGGCCCAAAGGAGAGAGTTCAGACGTTAACAGCAGCTCTCTGCATGGGGCGAAGAGCTTTACAACGCGTGGGAAAAAATGATCCGTCCGCTTCCTGATACTGGGAGAGCCGGCGCTGACCCGAAAGGTCAGCCAGCGACAATACTTCAACCTAACAGAGCCGGTCTGAGACAAAGCTTTCTTTATAACTGTATTTATCACTCCTGGAGCATTTCTGTTTCTGTCTACACGATCACAGGAACATACCCCACTAACAATCTTAGGTTGTAGAAATGTTTCCCTAATGTTTGCCTTAAAATATGTTAAAAAAGTTATTTTGAAATGTTCTAAGAATGTTTGAAGCATCCAGTTAATGCTTGGTTATTAGAACAATATTCAAATATTTAAACAAAATTTTTCTAACTCTGTAACGTTTTTAAAACATCTTATGTAACAATAAATGTCCTACCAATGTTACTGCATGAACTTTTTGTTAACTTTGAGAGAACGTCTAGAAAATGTTAGCCAGTGTTCTGAGGATGTTCCCCATTAGCTGGAAACACACCATGAACGTTTTTACAACAACGCCTTTTGACTAACACCCTAGTGCCTTCATTTTCAAATAGGTACAGTTTTAAAATTAATTTGATTTTGCTTTATTTGATTTTGATTCAATTTATTTGACATTGATTCAATGTATCTATAATTTAAAATAATTTCCTGCTATTTATGGGCAACAGGGGCTTAAAAATTGGTGTCGTTTGTACATAACCACGTCCCCTCTGACTCCAGGGACTCATAAACAACATGTTTGCGGCACGTCCATATGGACAGACAAAAAACAGGTCAAGTGAGGTCTGACGACTGAGGTCTGAAGTCTGGAGCTTCTCTTCATTTTGCAGGACATGGTCACCAGCAAACAGTGAGTGAAGTGACCATCTTAACTACTGGTCAAGTATTGGTTTGACCTGCTGACCGGCCGATCAAATCAGCCCGCCCACCAATGATCAAAAACACACGTAAATAATTACCAAAAAGCAACTCAAAGATATATTCTTAGATCATTCATATTTAGCAGAACTTTAATTTTTTTCATACCAATTTTTTTAATACAAAGTTTGGTTCCTAACACAAACTTTTCTACCAAAGTGAATTATACATTAACATTTAAACTGGAAAGCAGATCTGAATTAACAGTTACGCTTAAATGTACACATATAGATCATTTACAACAATGAGAAAACATTCATCAGACATATGTAAGCGGCCATTTGCTTTATGAATGAGAATGAAAAATTGTTAAATGTCAGTAGGAATTACAGAAAATAAATGACATGGTGAGACACAAATGTCCCCATGACTGTCTCCCAAAACTGCAAATAAATTCTGGGTCTTTCATTAACATATTGTTCAAATCATCGGTGAACAATAATTACGCCTTGAATGGCAACTAAATGGCTGACGTCAACGTTGCTTTTATGTTTCTTGAGTCCTAAAATCCAGCTTTTGTGGCGAGTGTCTTCACCAAACTAACCACAATGCACTGCGTCACCCAGAATGTCTTTACCCTGAATAAAACCATCCAACTTTATTATTATTAAAATCTTTTAATTGCACATACAAAGCACTGATCTGAAGAGAAGACAGACAGGTTTGAAAAAGTAAAATTCGATGTACAACAATAATAAGCGTGCAATTCTTTTTTGCCTTCGCAAACCTTACGGAGGCGATAGAACAAATGCTTCATAATTAAATCAGCTCGGTCTTTGTGCATGACTCACATGCGATGGGATGGACTCTATAAACTCAGGATGGACTCTATAACCGGTCCTGTGAGGAGGAGGGCAGGTCTGTTGGTTTGGAAATTAGGCAGGTCTGTTAGTGCGTCGAGCGAGAGCAGCTGTCTGCGGTACTTGCGGCCATTCAGAGTGGATGGATTACTAAGAGCTAAAGTGACGCTCAGCCCAGCGGTAGGCAGTCCGGCTGCCCAAAGGGAGGTCAGGGGTTAAATGGTTTGTGTCAGAGGGCCCAAATCCCATAATTGAAAATAGACCTTGCCCTCCTTTAGTTCACAAAACCAGTAGTGTGGTTAAGGGCGTGAGGTCTCCTCACAGGGTGACATATGAAGTCCACTGGGCAAGAGGTCATCAGTTAACGATATTTATAGACATGTTGCATTTCCACATTCCATCAATCATCTTGAATCATCAAAACGTACAAGCGCACACAGAATAAAGCAGTTTTGCTTTTTAAATGTTTTGCTTTTTAAATGTCATTTCGGAAAAATTAACGCTTTTATATTTGAAAATATAGCTGGAATCTGAATTTTCTTCCTTGACACACAAGCTGCTTTCTTGGCGGACATTATGTGAGGTTGGAAGGAATCCCACAGGGAATTTTGTGTGGTTTTGCGGTTGGTGGAAAAAGTTCAACGCTATCGAAAATGTTTTGCAGTACCAATAGCAGATTTTTTAGCGTTTATATATCATGTATCAAAAACGGTATTCTTGAGTTATTAGTGGATTTTTTTAAATGTTACATAAATAAAAATGTTTTGTAATGATATCACGCTCTTCTTACCAAGCAGTAACGTTAATACAACGTTCAACAATTTTTAAATGCAGAACAAATGTTTATGTTTTTATTGCTTCATGGAAATGTTAGGGAAATGTTCTTACAACCTAAAATTGTTAGCTTGGAAATAGTCATGGGGGATAAACTTCATGCCAAAATCCCTAGTGTATCCCAGAATGCACTGGGGCCTGGCAGCATGTCTCGCAGCCACATACCTCAGTTTACAGAGAGAGATTAGGACACACCTGCGGGTCCCTTTTATCTGCGGCCAATCGTGCCAGCTTGAGGTTTCATACTGAGAAAAGAGAATCGTCACCCCTATTGTGGACTCATGCTTGAGGACACATTAGGGATCAAAAGGTATCTACAACAAAATACTGCTTCCTTCTTGTCCAATGGAAAGGTTTAAAAATGTGGTCCAATAAAAACGAACATTTGTATTCAAATGACGTATATATGTGGCCATACCGTATCTCAACAAAGAAAGCTCAAACCAAGTATATCATTTTCTGCTCTTTTTGGTCTGATCTCTTGTTGATTTTCGATCTGACATTGATTTCATTATTGCTGAGAAAAGATAAACGGTAAATCCTTTGTCCCTCGCCTGAAACGTCGTCAGAAAGATGTTTTTTCAGGTCTCTTTACTCAGACCTGCTGTGCTCTATTTGGCTCTTTTGAAAGAGGAAAATAAAGAGAAAAGTAAGGCAGGAATATGGGGCATAGAGTCCCTTCTGCCGGCCAACTGTGCTGTCAGAGGGGGTATGTAATCTCCATTGTGCGTCTCAGAGGTCGGCGCGGGACAATTAAATCTCTCCGCCGAAGTCCTGCGGCTCTTGCAGGCTGCTGAAACAGGCCCTGTGGTTCTGAACTGATCTCTGCGAGTTCATAATACATTATAATACAGTCCAGTGTTGAATTAAAATAAATATGGTCAAAAAATGATCATCCGTGTCAATATACACACGTGTGATGCTGGTGTTAATTGGTTAAGAATTCCAACTAAAAACCTATAACTTTAAAAATGGCGAAACACCTGTTTTAACAGTAGTTACATAGGAACTACATGTTGTGAAGGAATGTTTTGCTTCATTAAAAATTGTTTCAATGACAAATTTCCATTCCAAAATATTTTAATAAATATCCAACACCAGGTGCGTCTATATTTAAAATATATGTTTTATGTTAAGACCAGATTTACGACAGCACGTCCAGTATAGCAGACTCGCCATTTCACAGACCGCCGATCTATTTATCTTGAGGTGCAATGCTGCCATCTAGCGACCAAACTAGAAACCGCAGGTCTTCACAGAAACATTAACAGGGTAAGATCTATATCAGTGTTTCTCAAACTGGGGGCCGCCGCACCCTGGGCGGCCACAAGACGGCGCTAGGGGGCTGCATAGAAATTTCTAGTTTAGGAAATTATTTTAAAACCTGTATGCAACCAGGATTGTCCTTTTAAAAGTATTATGTATTTTAAATTAAATTTTAAAATACATTTTTATTTAAAAAAGAAATATTTGAAAATAATAATATAA
>JAZGTJ010012037.1:0-16259 GCA_036877575.1 Botia almorhae
TTAAAACCTAACAAATGTCTTTTTGTAAAATGTCTTAAATAACAAGTGTGCTTGTGCAGCTTTAAAATAATTGCCAAATAAACTCATCTTACTCTGACTTTACAGATGGGGCCATGCATCAGTTTTCCATTGTCAGTTTCCCTGAGGGTGATGGGATAGAACTGGCCCTTGTTGAGGTACGTCATTGTGCCATCGCCAGACTTTTGTCTGAGGGACTTGGAGGCCTCTAATGTGTACTCAAAATTGTTTCTGTTGGCCAAACAAAAATACATTAATTTTTACCTTCAGTGTTAAAAACCAAATACACTCACATTATCATTTCCTGTTTGATGTTACAAGGAAGTGACAGCTTGTCAATTTGTTGTAGGTTGACTTTCATTTACCCAAAGACCACATGTACCTGTCATAATGCTCTAGAGACCATATTTAGGCTGTTTATAACCTCAGCTGTTATAATCTGCAAACTCCCTGCAGATCTATCAAGGGAAGTTTTTGGGAGAAAGGGCTGTCTTACCCTGACACTGTGTCAAAAGCACCATAGTCCTCCTGTGTGATGGAAGCCATGCGTAACTGGAGATCTCCTGGGAACGAGAACACCTGTAGAGGACAAAAGAGGGGCGAGAGGGCCTGGCTTTAGCGCAAATAACCACCGCGCCGCCACGCTTTTAGTCCGCTACAGAAAGCTGATTGCTAAGCCAAAGAAACAAACAAACGGCTCTCCCTGCTCCCTGTGTGTGAGGTTTTGTGGAGCTATCGTTTTCTAAGGAAATCCTCCCTCCAGGGTTAAATAAAAGAGAGAAGTTAGAGAGCGAGGGAATGAGAGCAAGAGAGAGAGAGAAAGCCCTGGCTATTGTGTGAGAGGAAAATACAGCACTTTATTGTGTAAGAGAGACAAAAGTATAATGACATGCTAGCTGCTATTTTGGCATGTTCAAATAAAAATAGGGAGGGGGCTTGAATACAACCGTGCCTTTAGAGTCGCAGGTAAATGAAGTATTATCTGAGGGTGGGAGACAGGAGAGATGGAGAATGTGGGAACATTTGGAGCAGGTGGATGAATGGAGCTTTATAACTCACCTCTGAGGTTCCATCTTTAAAGGTTTCTGGGAACGTTGAGTCTGGGGTGCGGGGTTGTGTGTTGGGGCTGAACTGGTTGTGGGTAAGCTGCCGGTCAAAGACCACCGTATGGCCGTCTGGTTCTGAGCAGTGAGGGTTGGGGACTGTGACAGAGAACCCATGTGACGGAGTCTCAGTCTTCACTGGGTAGTTGGGAACAGTCGCTATGGATACTGTCACAGTAGTGTCAGGTGTGGGGAAAAGGGCTCTCTTGTCTTGGGGGTGCTGGTTCCCTGGAAGTACAATGTTTAGTGGAACTCCTTTCAAAACCTGGATTCTGTTCTCGGATGCCATTGATGTTTCTTGGAGAGGAGCCATCAGATTCCTGTTGTAAAGACAGACAACAGTATGATGATATAAGACAAGATGCAAATATAATGACATTAATTTATTGACCTTTATTGTGGATACGTTCTCAATGACCTACACCCAATCCATATATATATAATAACCGTGGCAAACTAGGGTTTGCCTAGTTTTTTCCCGTTCTCAATAACCTACACCCAATCCATATATATATAATAACCGTGGCAAACTAGGGTCTCATCATCCCAGTATGGGAAAATGGCTTTCAATACAGCATCTTTGATGAGAGCTTCACCTTTTGTTGGGATCCACATCAGAGCCCAGAACGTCAGTCTTTGGCTGGGATATTGTTCTCTTTTCCCGTGGCACCTGGGGAAAGTAAACAAACCCTGTGTTGGTCTGACCACATCCAATAGCATCAGCTTTACCTCTAATGACCCATTATATCTGTCTGTGAACATATATGTCATACTAGGAGGCATTTTGTTGGTATTGTGCAAGTCAGCAATGTGTGATGTGACAGCAGGTCAGATATGATTTACAATTCATTCTTAATTAGTTACATATGACTTATATACTGTAAGACTTATATCCCTATACTTTGTAAGTCTACATTGGGGTCACTGTATCAAATGTGCCTAACAAATGTAAAAGGAAAATAATATAATAATTATTATTATTAACAATAAATAACTGTAACCATACTGTATTGTTCTTTACCCCAAAAAAGATATATATGGAAAGGTAGGCTACAGGCTGGCTTTCCTGTAGCTCAGTGGTTAGAGCATGGCGTTAACAACGCCAAGGTCATGGGTTCTCAGAAACAATGTATAGTACAATGCAATGTAAGTCGCTTTGGTTAAAAGCGTCTGCCAAATGCATAAATGTAAATGTAGGTACCCACTCCCTAGATCCTCCCATTAAATAAGATCCAATATAAACCTTACCAACAGGTGACCCTCCATTTTCCTGACAAAAGGTTATTTCTGTGGAGCTGGTGTTTTTTAAACACCGCCTTCCTTATATATAAAAGCTTATGTTCTAATATGTTTTTATGAATTATCATCTTTAGGATTCATACCTTGTAGTAGTCATACAGCAAACCCAGCGCTGCAGCGCTGTCTTCATCTCCATTGATGCTCATCATGGCCTTGGTGGCAGCTGTAAGTGGGTTTTCCAGGAATGACTTCCAGGCCTCGTCTTCACTGGTGTAAGGCCTCCGCTGGCTGTAAGCCGGATCGTTCTGTAGCACGAGCACCGCCCGCTTACTGTGAGGGACATTGTAGAAAGAGCCATCAGTACCGGAACAATGGCTAAATAAATCTGGAAACTATGGTGGATTAATCACCCTGAGTTGTAAAATGGAGCAAAATGATGGATGTCTAGCATCAATGATCTAATGATGTATAGGCATTATATGTTGTGTCAGAGTTGACAGAGTAGCAGACTGTTGTGAAAGGCATTTTTTGTCAGTCGGATCTATGACACAACCATCTCAAGCAACAAATCTCTGCAAAGACCGCAGCTTCCCCGTTTGACAACGTGTTTCACTGGATCTTCCAGTAAGACGACCAGTAAAGTGTCTCTGTCGGCAATCTTGATGGAAAGCTCTTTTCTCGACTCTGTGACAAAGTTCATTAAGAAAACCGGTTTTCGTGCTTTTTCATGATAATTGCCTCATTGTCCTGCCTGCCATCATGTATTGTTTAGGCAAAGCTGGTCTCACAGAGACTGAAAAAACAACTTGATATAATGTCTTTATTATTATATTATTTTTATTTGTATGACACCATAAATGTACAATAAGGACAATATAAGAGTGGGGGGAATAGTGTAGTCAGGTGGGTAATGTATCTGCTTAAAAATGTATCAAAAATGTATCAATTTTGTTTCCAAAATTTGATTGGTGGAAGATTTAACTTTAATGTTTCTAATAAATAAAGAGAACGGTGTGTATTAAATCTGATATATATGATATTATATATGATATCTAAAAAAATTGTTTAAGTGTACTGTAAGTCTTACAATACATTTACTGTATGTTTAGTGATACACTACAGGCAACAATATGATTACGGTTTGTTACTAACGCTATCTTAGTCTTTAATCATACAGGAATAAATGTATATAGAGTTGCTATGACAAAACGTTGCGTCCAGCACCGAAAACGGATTATAAGTAATCTGATAACGAATTGTACCATTCATTAACTTTCTCCCTGTTTGATTTTAGCATTGCAACCTGATAGATCCGTTATCCAGGGACAATAAAACCTGGCGGACACGCAATCCCGCATCTAAAACAAGAAAAGCGCCCAAGCGCATAATTACTAATGATGCGTTTGTGACCACATCAGCCAAACTCCAAACACTTACTAAGCAGAGTTTTATTTTTCTCTCCAAGAATCACAGACACAAGGTCTCACGTTGCTTGAACTATGGTGACAATCGTCAACAAAGTTCTGTTTGGATTAAAAACTGATGACGAGTTTACCAGCAGTCAAATATTTTGGGTATGGTACATGACGTTTGATTCGACAGAAGGGAATCGACAAACACACAAAGACAAAATAAAAAAATAATAGTAATTTGTGATCATGTTTGGTTAGATTTGCAAGCCAAACAATGTTCAAAAAGTTAAAACACCCTGAGAGGGCACTGACAACGCCTAAAGAGGTGTACTGTTTCAAACACCTCTTTTCACAAAGCATGGTCGACAAAATGTCATATGTTTGTCATAAAACAATCCTTATTCATATCATTAAAATTATTATTAAATGAAGCGTACACTTAATGGAATTACGGTATGCTGTGCTACCTAAAAGCGACTATTTCAGACAGTATGTGGCGTCAAACCTGTCGAACACAGATGCTGTTTCCAGCTGTACAAATGCACCTACATAAACATTTAGGCATAAACGTTATTGCGGAACCAAAAAAACCCAAAATGTTTAGAAATGTTTTACAAAAATGTTTTAAACAAGGATAATACGCTTTTCGTTTCCCACTTAGACCCAATCAGACGTAAATGTTATTTTGTTCCGAATTAAGGAAAACAGAAATAAGTTAAGTATGAACGCAGGTGCGACTTGTAGAACGCGGCGCGCTTCACTCGTGCAGCAGGTGCAGGTACACCTGTGACCGGAGCAGGTCTCGACATGACAGCTTAAGTGAGGATCCGTGTAGCGGAATCAGCTTTAGCCTGTCTGTCAGATATTTCCCATGGTTTCTCAGACAAGCCTAAAATCGAATCAGTTCCATCGAATAAACCAATGTAAGCCAGTCATTTTTGCTACATAATTTAATCGCGGAATGTTTTTCGAAGTTGGTTACAGAGCTGATCTTCTCACAGTACTTGACCTGCAGTGGTGAACTTACTTGTCATGCTCCTGTGACATCTCGTATGGTCGAACTGGACTTTCTAGTTGGTACTGTAAATCCGATCCTTCTTCTTCTATGGAGGAACGTTTTCAGGATAGGATGAGGGCTGCGTTAGAATTGCCTGTATGAGAACGGGTTTTGTTGGCTTTTCTCGCTTTTTTGGATCTACTGAGAAATTGGGGCCGGTTTTACCTGTGACAGGGCATTGGATTGGATTACACCTGAGAGGAGGAGCTTAATATGCAACGACACTTGTTGCATATACATCCATGTTTAACCTAAAAAGTTTACTAAGAATCTTATAGAATTAACGGTGCACTATATTACAGTTAGACCTGTAATATTAACGAATTAACGTGAACTATATCTTTTATTTTTTTATACTGCACACTTTGATTAATAAATCATTACACAGTCTGTGAACATTTATTAATATTCTTTCTTAAATGATTGCGATGCTGTTTCATTTAACCTTATATGATCTGTCCAGATTGGACGGCATATAGTGTAAAGACGCACGTGTGTGTAGACAATTTCATTTTGATCAGGTTTGTGTCTACATTTAGTTTTAAATAATTGTTTAATGAAAACTGAATTAATTAAATTAAAATTAATTGTCGCATAGCATATACTAAAACCAGCCTTAGGTTGATTAGAAGCTTAAAAACTTTTTTATGAAATAAAAAAAAGAAAAAAAGTTTTATGAAATAAATTAATATAATTAATTAAAAATAACAATGAAAGAAAAATAAATGAAAGAAAACATTAGAATTTAGCCTCAGATTTTGCGTATATTGCTACTCGTGAGAGCAAGTCACAATGGAACATGGAAAGTTTTATCATACTCCTGTAAAATGAGTTTTCATGGTATTAATCTTTTGCAGCAGGTCGACTGGATTAGCAATATACTGCAATATACTGGCAACGCCACTTGTCTGTAGTTTCCTGAGATGTACATGCATAACAATAGTAGGAGTTGCCGATACGCTAAACAACATTATGTAGCTACCCTGTGTTCACTTAGCACACAGGATAGGCCATATTCAAACACAATGTGAACACCCATTCCAAGCCAAAACCAAAGACCTTTATAACTGGAAAGGAATTTAAAAAATTAAACATTATGTTTAACCTGTTGTCTGATAAAATACATCTATGAGGAAAAACGAGATTAGTAAACTTGAAATCACCTGCATGCCTATTTATTTGCTGAACACTGATTTGTGATTGATACTCCCGGTGGTTTATTTGACTATAGTTTGACTTACGAATTATTTTATTTTAAAGCATAATTGTATAATACAATCATAAATCATAGGTATATATAGGCTTGGCTAAACAATTAAAATTTAATTTAACATTTGCACATTTTTGCCAGGGAAAAAAAACAGTTAATTTAACAGATAACCTGTAACACAACAACATGCACCAATAGCAGGGTATGTTGTCACGTGACATTGGATAAGTTGTCACAATGGTACCTGCCATTAAACAGCACATTACAGTCTTTCAGCATGAAATAAAATAATGTAACCTATCATACTATCAAAAACATTTTTTGGCCAAAACAATCTTAATAACAAAAACTAAAATTGTAAACCAATTCTTAATAAACTAGATTATCCTTGCGAGTTTTGAATCTGGCAGGTCCTCAAAAGCAACATATTACTTTGGCCTAATAACTTTTTGAAATATAGCCTGTGTAACTGTTATAGCCTCGAGAGGCATCTATCCCAGTCTTTCCTAAATCTTGCTTTAAATACCAAAGTCCAGGATATTTAGATATTTAGTTTTGTATGTAAACAATCAGACTAACCAAGTATCCAAATAAAAACATTCAGTAAAGCGTACACAGTAAAATAGTAAATTGGAGATAATGCCTAAAAGATACAGGTTTGAGAAAACAAACATTGCCTCTTCTCAGTGAGAGAAGGCTTTAGAGATACTATCATTGGGTTTTCAGTTTATACTTGTACACAGGGGCTAATTACCCCCTACAACCACCCACCCACCCACCCACTCAACACACTTTCAATGTTTATTTACCCTAATGCAGATACTCCCGCTTGAGCAGGCTGACTGTTTATATTTGCACTTATTACTTTGAATGTGTGCTGACTGCAGGATCTGCAGAAATGCTGAAACATTCAATATACATGCATGTGGAATAGCTATTGTTCATTTGTTTAAATAGTTATTGGAAAATATTACAGCCTAATTGAATTATTGCTACTTGGTAAAGTAGTAAAAATTTAAAAACTTTAAAGTATGCAGAAGATATAACAATAATTAATTATTTACTTCTATGACAGCTAATATAACGTGCACTCTGCATTTGTGTAAAACCTTGGAATTAAAATTTGTTGAATCTATGAATCTATGATGGTTGTAAGTTCCTTCATTTAGAGCGAATTCTATTTTCTTGAATTTTTGCATTTAAACTAAAACATTATACATATTGCATGCATAAATATAGCTTATAAGGGTTTATTCAGTTGCTCATGGCAGCACAACTGAACCAACACCCAATAAATAACACCCTAGAAAGCTATGCATTCATAGGAAATCCTTACAAAAGCCTGAAGCAAAATAATAACCAACCACATTAAATCCAACATTTGACTGTTTAAAACAACTTTACCAACATTTTGTATGACTTAAATAAAATACATAAACAATTACATGAAATGCATAGTATTTATTTATCAGTGTAGTAGTGCACAATGAATGATCTTCATATGCTGCTTTTCTGTACATGTATGTAATGTAACCCGAGCTAGAAGACTGTATAGAAAACTTGTACAGGGAAGTAATAGAAGCGTGAATAGTTTTGTAATTGCCAAATTAAAACTGAATCACTACCTGTTTGATTGTTAATGTAGACAAAGAAAGTTTAATACACATGTATGACAAACAAAAGTAACATGTTCTTATGCATCCCTTCAGTTACAGGTGGACTTGGGGCCTGAACAGGAATATTTGTAGACTGTTGTAGACTCCTTTTCTATATATACTGTATATTATTATCTATTTACATTATCTCTCTCTTTCTCTTTCCTTGTTCGATCTTGGGTCTTGAAAGTTAGCCTACTTTCCAGATCCACTTAACACAAGTCTCAGGATGTCAGGTAAACAAGATGCAAATACAAGGACTTATCTTCACACTTATCTTATCCTGCTAAATGTATCTTACAGACTCTAGTGTTTCTTAGCCTTTAGCCAGGTACCACCAAAGTCATGCAGATATTCATTACATCCAAGCCACATCCTATTTGCTTACAGTAACGACTGCTCACCGCCTGATTGCCCAGTTACTGCCTCCAGACAAAAGCGGAATGTTAAGTAAATACAAAAACACTGATGGATCTCTGTGATGCTCTGAAATGACAGGCTCAAACGACTAACAGCTTTGTGCATGTTCCCAACAAACAAACCAGTAGGAATAGTTGTTGGGATAAGCACTAGTGTTTTGGAGAAACTATTAGGAAGATGTTATCAAACCACCTTGTTTGCTTACAGTGCAAACACAGAAAACACAGTGAGGGTACAGAGAGCCCGTATATGCTTAACCCACCTCTGTCCCTCTCCTTTCATGTCTAGTATTCTTTGAGATCAGCATAAAAGGTTGGGCATTATGGGACAACAGTGGATTGACTGCTTGATTGTTGTGGATTCTGAAATGGCTGGAAAGGATTAGGCAAAATAATATATTGCTGAACTCACTTCAATTCAGTGTTGATATTAACGTAATTTTGATTAGGTAGAAAAACAGATGCCAGGGGTTGGAACTGAGTTGTATAAAGTTCTTACTTGTAAATGAAATGCAATACAATATTTGGAAACCATCAACACATTTTCCATAGGCTGTTTCATGTCACAACAGGTTATATCTATCTAGGTTTTGCCCAGCGGGTTGGTCTGACTAGTAAAAGAGGTCATTTGTTCCATAATAGTTGGTGGTATGTGTTAAGTTGTAAAGATGTTGCAAGATGTCTGACTGGCTACAGCTCACAACTGTCAGGAGTAAAACTGACCCTTTTTCCCATAACTGTTTGACTCACTTATCATTTTCTTTTGGCTTAGATTCCCTGTATTATTGCTAGCTGAAAGCACGGGTTGAAACATGCTTGAACCGCAGAGCAATGCTACAGCATGCCCTGGAACAAAAATATGACATCAGGTTTATTTGATAAATAGATGTTTACAGGCTTACAAAATAATTCTTGTAGGCTTGACATTGTCCTCAGAAAAAAATAATCACATGATTTGGTTAAGAGCAGATCCTTCTTTCTTACCCAACCAATTACTGTGACAAGGCTAATTATCAAAGCAAACATGCAGTCAGATGTTTTAAAACTTCGTTTTATGTGTACATATGTTTTGCATATTACATATTAGCCCTAGCCTCATATCAAGATCTGGGAAAGTCTAAAACTGGGAGAGGTGCTAGAACTCCTGCGACCCCAATAAGAATGGCTCAAGAGTACATACATGCATTTGTGTCATATTTCATTTCTTATTTTCTTATTCCTATATGGATTTATTAATTATATTATTAACCCTAATGTTGTATTTACAGTCAAGTAATCTTGACTAAACATTACTTAAAGTGTTTCGTTTTGGCCCCATAACTAAAAAATATAAGTTAATATAACTTATTTACCTTCAAAATCCATAAACCTAAGATTTCAGTTGTTGTAAACTCAAGATCATGATTAATAATTTGTAGAAAGTTTCATTAATTTTGTTTCCTTGACTGTAAAATTTGGCCTTGTAAACCAAAGGTTGCAGGTTCGAGCCTTTATAAGCACACAAATTAACCTCAAATTATGTGAACCTAATAGTTTAAGTACATTAGTGCAAAGTTAGGAGAACTTCAATTTTAAGTACAGTCCACACACCAACACACCAAGTTATATAAACTTAATTGTGCAAGTTTTGGGAGACTCCATTGCTCAAGTTCAACTGAGGGAACGAGTTTACTCAATCAAATTAGTTTAGTCAACTTATTAGGGTATTCACACATTACCATTTCTATTACTTTTTTAACAATTTTTCAATCTTATGTTGGGTGCTGTATTGTCTTTACAAGCAGAAATAACTTGCGCTTGCACTTTATTTCTGAACGAAATCGCTACATAAAGCTGCCGATAGTTTTCAAGTTTTCTGTACTTTAAGGGAGTTGAGACAAAACAATGTGGCGTTTTAAATCAATAAAGTGTGCAGCGCAGGAGCGGTGACACTTTTCATAAGAAATAGTTAAATCAGACTCCTTAATTACCACCTTATAGCGCATTTGTCACGTTTATGCATATATTTATACTTTATATTGTCTGTCTTTAATATACTGTATATATGATGTACCTCTGAAGATAAATGACAATAAAAGATAAATGTTTTAGAAACAAGGTTCTTTCTATCAGGACAGAATCTGCTGATATCTTAAATGCATTTTCCCAACTTCAAAATGCCCATATTTGACACAAGTATGGTAAGCATTGACATTGCCAAGCATTGCCATTGACAAAGTAAGTTTAACTAAGTTTAGCTAACCCCCCAAAATTCATCAGTCGTCCATATGAGCTTCTAAGTCACTGTCTGCAAGAATTATTATAATGAAGTTAAAAGTGAATCTAGTGTTCATTGCTGGTCCCATCCTTGAATCCTGTCCCCACAGCAAACAAAACCAAATTAAGGCTGATAGGATGATATGAACCGAACTATGGCATTGGTATATTATTACACCCATAGTGAATGGTCTCCATCTCAAGGTTTTCAATAGCATGACGGGACAATGTTGTGAAGCATATTGGATTTTTTCATTACATTAATCATTCTTAATGAAATGGGGGTGCAGTTTAACAGATTATTCTGTTTGCTGGGGTCTTTCTCTGGAGAGAAAAATTCTGAGAAGCAGGAGACCAGAAAATGGCATTTGCCATTTAATGTATTTGCTTTCAAGAAAAACCAACTGAGCTATTAAAGAGATTTGTGGAGAAAGATTTATTTAACTTAAAGCTAACATGATTCACTTCCTGAGAACCAATGAGGAGTTCCTAATGCGTATTCTCCAGTTCTATCTATTGATAACTTAGATGTGTTTTAATAAAGACTAACGATCAACACAGAAGCATGATGGCCGATTCAGAAATCAGTTGGGTTGGTTTCAAAACACAATTTTGGTAAACAACACATTTTAATGAGACAGCATCCAAAGCAATGAAGGCAGATATATCTAACACGTTAGATATGGAGGCCCTGCCACTGCTGTGACTGCTTTGAATAATAAGTACATTTGTTGGAACACACTCAGATGTCTTGTTTACAGGTGGATGTCTGTAACACAAGATCTGTACTGGAATGCTGATGAACTAAACTTTCTGCATTCCATTTAGTTTAAGAACTCGGAGTAAACTGCAGAAGAAAAATCCCTTCATGATTTTAAATAGAATCTAGTCTGTTGATTATTGGTTATTGACGGTGACATTGGTGGTATTTACAGTGCCTAGAACAACTTTTATGTGTTGTTAGTTTAATCAAATAGAAATTATTTCATTTAAATCTGGGACTGTGTTATCATGTTATCACAGAACCCCGCCACTCAACAAATAACAAAATATAATGTTCCTGTAACTCTATAGGTAGAGCGTGACACTAAGTTTACTGGAGTTTGATCTCCAGTGAACACAGTAAATACTAAATGCACTGTAAGTTGCTTCTCATAAAAAACATTTGTCGAATGCATCAATCTGAATATAAGGGGGAAACACGTATGCAGACAAATTTTTTACATATCATTATTTACCTTCAGTATATGATAAGGTTTTTTTGCATTTAGTTATACGATTTTTAAAGGCATTTCAACAGATTGGAACAAAAATGCGCTATGGTGACTTTCACTCCAGAATTGTGATGGAAACAGTCGCAGTTCTGCAGAATACACGGAAGATTAAGCGCTTCTTACCATTGTTTTCATGTCATGAGACAGACAGGTGTGGTAGTGTGAGGACACACACACACCCTCATGCGCATTCACGGCACGCATGCGCGCGCCACTGTATTGGGTCTTCGGCGAAATGTTCAAGCAATGACATGAATCCAAAATGTGAAGAGCATATTTCATGAGGCATGCTCTAAAACAATCTCTGAGCATGCCATGAGATCAAACACAAGTGTTTTCTTAGATGACACTTGATGCTCAAAGATCGAAGGACATGCACTATGCGATATGAGAAGAACCATAAACACGCAAGCTGACACGTCACACCCTGTGCTTTTCTCCTGAGACAACAGCATTTCAACCTTTTTAGGTGTGAAGTACTTTTGAATATGGCCGTTATAAAGGGCGGTTAACGCTGTGAGAAACTGAGATTAGGACCTGTATAACAACTTCAATCCATCAAAGTTAGGCGTGCTTCTCAGATATACCCGGTTAAGCTTCTTTAACAGCTTAGTCAAGTTTTGAACTACACAGATTTCAGGTTACTAAGATTCAGGCACATTAACTACGGCAGCAATCCGCTCCATAAAGAGTCGAGTAGGTTATGTAGGATAAGTTTAGGTCTTTAAAACGCAATGCTACCAATAATCCCTTTAACCCCAGCAATGTTAAAACCTCATTATCCCACAATCCTGTGGATGAGATAGAGAAAGGGGAATATATAGGCAGTTAGACAAGGTGAAAGTCAAACAAACAGTAAAGCAAAAAAACAGTAGAGCATTATCAGTGTCATGGAACTAATATTCACTCTCTGCTTCTGTCAACCGGGGCAGGTAGGAACAGGTAGGTTTCACTTGATTCCAAGCCAAAGCCATTATTCTGAACTGATTACAGTCACCTCAGTGTGGGACGTAAACCACAAACAACCCTGCACACACATCTGTCTCTTGTTACAATCCTTGCTGCCCATGTTAGTGTGACAGTGTGAAGAACTGTCAAAGATCAGAAAGAAAACACTTTTTTATACAAAAGTCTTTCAGAGAGCTGCTAACCACTCATTTATCATAATGATGAAGGGGGGCATATAAAGTCAGAACATTTTCAGAACTTTTTACCTTTTGCTCTAAAGCTAAACATAATAAAACAATGATTCCAAAAATGTATTGTGCAAATAATGACTGTCTGCTCCACATACTTAAATTGATTTGGATGCATCCTAGCCAACATACAGAGAACATATAGAGGCAATGCTGTTCTCTTGACAGAATTGTTCTAACTGATTCAGACAATGTTCAGGACTTTGAGATTCAGGACAGAACTTTAACTATATCATCTTCCTGTCCTTCAGCATCTGTAAGGTTGCTTAAGAGTTAAGAGCTTTTTAGGCCTTTGTCATCTTTTACGTGAATCTTTCTATGTTCAACCTTACTGTTAAAAAGAAGTCTGTAGGTTTTAAAACATTAAATGCCTCTTTTATCTTGGTAAAGTGTCACAATTCCTATTTAAAGTTTAATGTTGGTGTCATCTGAGCACAGCCACTTCCACATGATTTAAAGATTATTTATTACACTTGTTTTTATTTTTCATAAACCTTTAAAAAGAGGTCAAATCTGTGATACTGTTGTAACATGCACACAATTACTAGTCTTTGTTCATAGCTTCTTTGAGATTGCCATGGGCTCTTTGGTTGACTCCTTGTTTTGTGATTCAGTTTGGAAACAGGTGATTTAGGTTGGTCTGGGTGGTGCTGTACAGCCTATTAAAGATAGTCGTAACTGTGTTCCATTGGATTCTGATGCTTCTGAAATAAATAGTAAGATATCAGATTGTAAATGCAGTTTTATGGGGAGGGCTCACTTCCTTAAAGGCATAACTTCTAAAAGTAACTCGTATCCTATGCTCCCATTTCTACAAACAGTAATACAGCGTTCCGGAGAAAAACAGCCTTCTGGAGAATCATTTGACATAATTTTTAATTTCACAACCTAATATACCTTTATTAATTCACTTATACTGTGTTACAAGTGATTCGATTTAAAATCAAAAGCCAAAAATCATTTCTTCACATCATGTTACCTTCCTGTCTTATAGAAATTGCTAATCGGTTTGGCACATCTGCTAAACCTTGCAAGTGTGTCATTAATCAAATCATGACAATCTCTGAGTCAAACTTACTGGCAAACCCAGCTGAACAGTTGATTGATTGAGGTATTTTTATTAGCTATTACAGGTAATGAACTTAAAACATTTGGCCAAGCTGAAGACCAGTGGACATTTTAAACCTTTAAACCACTAACTGATGTTCACTAAGTGAAGTTTTAAATAATGGTGTGAATTCAGATTTGATGATGACTTCCAGAAAAACTCGGGGCGACTCCCACTGAAAACATGAGTTTCAGTTGAATTTGAGCCAGGTCCTTAAACAAAGGGGCAAAGGCAGCATTTAGGGTTTTACTGAAAAGGTTTAAATTTATCCAGAATGATCAGATGATCACAACACCAGCAAAAAGATCATTGAAAGCATAGAGCTGCTGTTCCACACTGATTTGAAAGACAAATATATTATAGATCCAGTTATTTTCTAAGCAAATTGGCCATTTAAATGTGATGCGTTTAGGAATGACATAGATTTTATTTAAATATATTGTTCATATTTTCATATTTTTAACTGACAAGACTTTTTTTGAATCCATTTTTTAATTTGAATTGAAAATGTACCATTTTGTGAAAAGTTGCTAGGAAAACATTAAGCATATACCACTTCAAATCTATTTACCTGCAGGAAACTATAGTCTCGCAATGCATGGGTTGCTGTGTTTATGGTGCTGATACAAACCATGTGTTTGTATCATATTGTTTTTTTGTGAAGTGTGAACGGGGCATTTAAATTTGAATCATAATTATGAATATTAATATATAAATTTGCATTCAGTTGCTTACATCGCAGCTATAGCAACAATATGATATGGGAAGTTTCATTTGGAGTATAGAATTTACCATATTTAACTATATATGCCCAGAAACTCAGAGACACTAGAAGTAGGTTGTGATTATTGGTGTAATCTCAGCACCTCAGTGGATGTGAATATACTGTTGCTTAATGAAAACCAGTCTGACCTGTCGTGTCTTAACCTCTAACTAGTCTTACTGCCCATCCCATTCTCTTTAAGATCTAAATCAATGCACTTCAAAACTAAACTGGATTGTTTCTTCAACTGCCATTTCTGCAACAACCACGTGGCAATTCAGATTATGAAACAGATTTTTCTTAAAATCTTAAACGGCAGGAGGCATCACCTAAAGTCCAGCTTGTAACATTTACAATAAGGCACAATGTGGCTACTTATTGATAGTACGAATTGAATTATATAGCTTCTCCTGCTCACCATAAACCCAAATAGCCAAACAGCAAACTATGTGTATGGACATGGAAGCTGAAGTTTGTACTGCTAGTGATGAGTAAGTCATTGGTGAATAGATTTTCATTGAAAACTGTAAACAGGTGAGGCCAAGTGCTTTCAAAACATTGCTCTGTTTGCCCTGTAATCACCAAAACAGGGTTACGATGAAGATGATATGGCCAGAATTCAGTGTTTATCTAGTCATATATGTATATGTTTTTACAGTAGCGGAGCAATTTTAACACAAAACATATTAAATCACAAACAGACCAAAGTGATCTCATGTATTTAACATGTGATCCCTAAATTGTGATCGGTTCACTGTGTGTAAAACTAAAAATTGATTTTGAGGTATTTGAAATATTCAGATGTCCAATAGTTTACTTAATTTTTAATGCATATGAATTTAAATGTACATATGTTTTACATCTGTCTGTAGGCTGTTGGCTTAAAGTTAACATAAATGACAGATCCTTACATTGTTGCTCATAGGTACAAGGTTTACAAGAAACTGTAAATGGCTAAGTACAAAATATGATCGACCACAAGGGGGCAGCAATGGCTTGTTTGTGTTATTTTCACAATGCAGTACACAGAACCACTTTTAGTCATTTTGCAAGCTTTTGCTAAAATATCTACACTTTTCAACTGTTTAATTCAACTATTTAAATTGAATTACTTAAAATATAGATAATATATAATGACATATATACGTAATATATGACAAATATCAAATCATCCTCATATTTAGTCTTTGGTTTGTGGGCAAAGTTTAACTTCACATACTGGTTATAACCAAAAACAGGTTAATGATCAACGCAGTTTTGCCTACAAAAATGATCATGCTAAAACAACACCCTGTCTCGTATAATGACAGTTGTTCCTCTTTTCCCACCACTTCGTTTTATACAAATGATCCCCTCATAAAGTGTTTATGGAAATCACTGACTGCTGATGCTAAAGATATATAGTTTGATCAACTCTAACAACCATCTCACCTTTATATAGAAACATTTTGCATCTTTTTGAGGGCACGACACAGATACTTATGTGTATGACGTAAGTCTTAAAAACAGCCTTGCTGTGCAGATTGCAAGATGATTGTGAATACGTTAT
>JAZGTJ010012038.1:0-16259 GCA_036877575.1 Botia almorhae
AACTATAGAATAGAGTAAAACAGAGACCTAAGCACTTTTTGTTTGCAGATGTCAGTAGTTTTGATATTGTGTTATTTAATGGGATTTGTTCATGTTTAAGTGTGGCTTACGTGTCTTTACTAGTTAAAGTTTACAAATACTTTTATAATCTCTGTGTCATCACAAACAGTGCAGAGCGCTTCATTGTGAAAGAAAGGCGTCTGTTTGGCATGTCATGTGACACAGTTTGATGTTGAGTATGTGGCTGTGTTTGCTCAGTTAACTAGATGGATGATCACAGGAAGGAAGTCACTCAGGAATGTGATTACATTACACAGTAAACAGTGGAACATGAGGAAATGGATGCTTTGCCCTTATAGCACACACACACACACACACACATGCTGACTGGCTTGGCGCACTACCAGCTTACCTTGATGTGTGACAATGGTAGTTTTGTACACGTGGATCAGACTTATTTCTGTTTAGCATTTTTTTCTTTCAAGTGTATCAAGTGTTTCAAGTGTGTTTTCTTTGCTTGATCAGTCTGGTTTAAGGGTGTGTTTGTGTGTGTGTGTGTGTGACTCAACAGTGTGTACACACAAACTCGTTGGTGCATGACGGTAAAATGACAATTGCTCACTTCCTCTTTACATGTTGTCAGTTGCTGAATACCTGCATAGTTTCTGCTTCCTCATAAATGGACCCGCATGCACTTTTGCACCATTGAAACATTTTTGGGCTGATGAATTGTTGAATGCCCAACCTTCGCAAAAACAGTACACACTTCACTCTCAGTATTTCACAACAGTTTGACAGGCCAAATGTTGAGATGCGTAGTCATTGAAGTAAGGCTGTAGTAAGGCTAGTATTCTCACAGAAATGTAAGTATGTGGCAATCTCCACATTTTAACATATCTTCAGATACTTATCCCACAAGAAGAGTTAATAATTACACAGTGCCTGTCATTCACAAATTTCAACGTGCTCCACCCTGTTTATTTTTTCTTCATTAGTGCAGATTTTAATATATTTATTACTTATATATACAGAAAAATCTAAATTGTGCAGATTCCATGCGAGCCAGTTCACTGACCAACAGTTCACTACACAACTGGGTGTCAGGAAACACAGATTTTTGCTACTTGTTGTGTTCTTGCAGGGTACAAGGTTGCTAAAGTGAGCACATGTTAGGAAGAACTGAGTTCTGAGGCACATGACATCAAACAGATAAAGAATCACTTATGTTGTGAACTGTGTTTTCTGCTTCTGAGGTCAGTTTTGTCTAAGTGGGCGGTTCCTGCTCTGAATAAGCTTCGGTGTAGACCTGACTTTATGTTGATGATCAGACGAATAGCTATGTGACACTACACTCCCATTGACCAGTCAGAGTTAGTGGTGTTTCCATAGTAACACAAACCCACCTCAGGTCCCACGTTATCAAGCAGCAGGTGACTTTAGTTGTTAGTCAACTAAACTGTTTATATACATACACATATGTTACAAACCTCTAAACTAATACCGCAGTAATCAAACAGCTAAATCAACCAATCAGAACAGAGCAATCTTTTACACTGCACATGGAACTGCAGGATAAGAGATTGGCAAACAGGATGTGACACTGTTTTTCCAGTCCTCTCTCTCTCCCTCTCTCTCTCTCTCTGTCATTTGTCCACTAATAGAGTGAATAAATTTTGAGAAGCGCATGATGATCCATCGTTCTCTCATATACAGTCATACTCTCTGATCGCAGTGCAGTGAGGTTTGGCTGTATTAATATATGCATTATTAAAGATCTACTCAGCCATGAGGCTCAACATCTGCAGATCTGCTCAGCACATCTTACAGTAGAAAAGCTGATTTCAGATCAGTTGTGCTCGGTCCACACCAATCATGTCTGCCTGACACAGGATAATCATCTGTTTGATTGTGACCCAAAACAGAGTAGGTGTCACCAGACTCTCAAGACCTCAGAAAGATGCTGGACAAAATCGTTTAAGCCAGATGGAGGACATCTGGTGACAGACCCAAAAGTGCTGAAGTAGAAACCATCAATTTCCCATAATTCCACAGTGACAGGGGGCCAGACTGAACTTTTGATTGCTTTTCTTTGTGTAAGCGTGTGTGTTTTCTGACCAGCAGTGTGTATTCTGTCTCTGTCTGTATGACATTCATACACGCAGTGTTTGGTCCTGTGTCACATGCAGCTTGCAGTACCTCTGAAGAACATGTTGGGAACATGCTGAAGGTTTTATTTACTGGTTGCAGTTTAGTTAGCAGAGGGTTATGCAGCACCGCAGCTGCAGTCTCGCAGGTTAAAGTGCAGTCACATGATTATCACAGTTTACTCTCGCTTCACAACTGTTATATTGTCGTGGGGGCACTGATGATGTAACATTGATGTAATGATACTCGACGGTTTGAGCATTAATGAGGTCATTATGGAGAGATTGATTACAGCTTACAAACAAGGTGCCTTTACACACACACACACACACACACACACTTGTATTTCACACACACACAAACACACACACTGCATCTGTGTGTCACAATAGCATTCTAGCCTTGAGCGAGATCAGACTTTGAAAAAGGTAACGGTGAATAGTGTGTGTGTGTGTAAGAATGTGTTTGTGTGAGAGTGTGTGTGTGAGAGTGTGTGTGTGAGAGTGTGTGTGTGTGTGTGTGTGAGAGTGTGTGTGTAACTCTGGGCTTTGGTGTACTGTATGAGTAAACCAGCGCTTGCAGGCTTTCTGTGGGTGTGTGGGTGTTTGTTTAATGACAAAAGATTCACACTGATGTGTGTGTTGTAGAGTTTGGGAGAGATTGAAAGATGACCAGCCGCATGTGAGACATTAACTTTTCATGACTATCATCTACATGTGATCATTGTGAACTTACTTAATTACTCTTACATAGTATAATCTGTCTCTCTGTCTGTCTGTCAAGGCTGGGATTTGAGAGCGTTTGAATCTTATATGTCAGAACCATTTTGGTAATATTCTGTTCCATTAAGAAACCAGAATCAGAACAAGAACAGGAAATGAAAAATTCCCCACGATTCCTGTCGCTCCTGTCAACCCCTGGAAGATGAATGATCACATTTACAATCCCATGTGTGTATTCTGTATATCAGAACAGCATTTATGTATTCACATGTAGTGCTGAACCAAGGAGGAGCAGAGGAGAGAGAGAGAGAGGGCTGAGGGGAGGGGCTGTTGTAACAGATGCTCTCTAATTTAAAGCTGTCAGAGCACAAGTCGGGCTGTGAAGAATAAACGGCAGAACAAGACAGAATAGAGCAGAGCCGTCCTGGTATTGATTTGGGTGCTTGAGAGAGAGAAATGGAGAGAGAGAGATGGTCTTTCTCACCTGACACACAAATACACTGCGGTTACAGTAGACTGAACCGGACGCTGCATATCTGCGAAGGAGTGCAATAAACAAAAGAAGAGTCCGAGATCTGAGAGTGGAGCAGTATGAAAAGCTGTAAGGAATGAAGAGATGCGGACCCTCGCGTTTGGACCGCTGGGACCTGGAGCGCTGATAGAGATTTCTGCAGGATTATTTCTGCAGGATCCAGTGCTGATTTTAACCCTTCACACATGGATCTGATACAGAATTATGAAGTTACGAAGAACAAAATATGTTTGATGCATAATAATTATATTATGCATTCTGCATTATTAATTTTTTGAATTGGTCCTGGTGGACTGAAGCTATCGCTGGATTTGTTTATTGTTTATTTTTTTATGAAATGAAATTATTGGAAACATGAAAGAAAACAAGGACTCTAAAGGAAGGAGGAGATGCACCACTCGTAGAAAAATAACGCGGACTATTTACATCAAAATCTCTGTTTGCTAGATGCATCGGCAGATGTTTATGTGCTGATTTCTGATATTTGTCATTTGATATTCAGTGTCAAATTTTATTGCTCTTTTAAAAATATGATCGAATGATTTGCATTAAGAATATGATCTTGGCAAACAGTTTGGTAGATTTCGGTCTTTCTGCATTCAGGTAGATGGAAGCTTGTGTACCTAAATAGAAATGAACTTGTTGGGTGCTTTAACAAAACAGCCACTCATTGACATCTGATGTTTCACTTCAGATTCACTTCACTCATGTTCTTTTTAGCTATTATTGCACATGTGTGGTGAGAATGAGGCTGTTCAGGCTTTGTTCTGCACTGGCCCCGCCTCCAGCCACACTTTTTATTCACATCTTGGCTCCGCCCACATCTGAATATGCAGGTGCTGCAGATTGTTAAGGAGCTGGTGTCACCCTCTCGCCGTCGTGCCAGTAGCAGGTTTGCAGGTGTGTATGTAAAAAATAAGAACTGTGTGTGTGTTTATGTGTGTGTGTGTGTGTGTGTGTGTGTGTGTGCATGTGTGTGTATTTGTGTGAGCGTCTCTTGTGGTTCCACAAGCTTGGTTTGTTTTATAGCTTGTCATTGCTGGAGATAATTTAGTGGTTTCACACTAGCTAGCATGCGACAGGTGCCGAGATATATGTTGTGTGTAAAAGAGAGGGAGTATGCATGGTGATGTGTGTGTGTGTGTGTGTGTGTGTGTCTGGCAGTCAAGGACAAAGTAAAGACTTGTGTATTGATGAAAGCTGCTTTATATGCTGTTGAAGGAAGAGTTTACCCAGAAATTAAAAACATTACTCATGACCTTCTCATCTATATAATGTATTTTTGTCTGTGGAGCACAAGGGGAATATTTGAAACTATGAGCACACGTCAGTTACGAACTTACTGAAAATCTTCATAAGCCTTCATAAGCTCTCAAATCTCACTCAGTTTGAACCGCGTTTCAAACATTTAAACATAGTCATGTTGGTGAGGAGACAATGTTTCATGTGTTTAATGGACTGTGTCTTAAACAGTTTCAGTCTGTGTGTGTTTGTTAGTGTGCTTGTTGGTGTATGTGTGTACTTGCTTCAGAGCTTCCACTCTTGTAATATTTGTAAATATTTGTAATTTGGATTCACACTGACAATTTTTTATATGATAGTAAAAAAAGTCAAAAACACAAGATACACTGTTTCAGGTGGATACTATTTCTGCTGGAAGTGTGCATGCTTGGTTTTGTGATAATATTACCCACAATTCTTTGCTCAATGGATGAGGAGGTTGCTACAGTTCCGAAGCTGCCAAAACATGGACGAACCTGGACGTTTAATACTAAGTTTTCATATAATTACAGAGTTTTAAAATATTTAGCTAGTTGCTAAAGCTAACATGCAAATGCAGTTAATATGCAGTAAAGGGGATCTGTGACTATCTCTGACTTTTTATTTCGGACTTTGGTGTCTTGGCAAATTCAAGCGCAGTTTGAAACATTGTTAGCAACCAATGTCCTCTGTGAGAAGGTTACTGTGAGAAGACAGACTTAAGTCTCCATTTGCTCTCTGTGGAAGCTCATTTGTTGTTTCTTTAATTCTGATAAGTTCGACCGCACTCTGTACTTTGCCATGTATGTACGAGCGAGCTCGTGGAGTGAGCTGTAAAGTGTGTGTGTGTGTGTGTGTGAGTGAATAGCAGCTCTTGTTTGTTAGTCAGTGTGGTATGTAGTGTGTGGGTCTATAGTGTGACGGTTCTCTGAAGTAAACAAACAGCAGTATTGTCACAGCGCCTCTCACTGCCTCCTTGCTGTTAGATTTGTGCTCCAGTCCCTGATCTTTCTCCATTCTTTTGCTCGTCTTTCTCTAACTCTGTCGTGTCTTATTTCTCAGAGCGATAAGAAACTGGATTTATTTAGCTGAGCTGCTTAAAGTTCACGTAAACATGCCGTGTAGAGAGAATCGATAGTGTGTGTGTGTGTTTATTACAGTGTGTCACACTCATGCGGACCAGAAATCTGAACTACAGTCACACACATCTTGGAAGGAATGAGCCAGGTAAGAAATGATGACATCACCAAAACCAGCTGCCAGTTAGCTGCTAAAGCTGTGTCTTAGGAACTAGTGTGATCAACTAGCAATTAGTTGGGGCTAACAAGTCTTATTTTTCAGATTCAAATTAAACAAAGAAATCTTTTTGTTAAACTGACTAACTTGTAAGACTAGTATAAGGTAGTTATAGTAGTCAACTGGCCGCAGGTTTGTGATTTGTCAACTAGGTGTCTTTGTCATGTTAGTTTTCATTGTATCTTTGTTTAATCAGTGTTGCTGTATGGTTTTTAAAATGGGAGTTGTAAACTATAAACTGAAGCTACGTTGTTTAAACAGTAGTTTAGAAGTTGCAGTCTTAAGCTTATTGTTATTTTTTAAAAGTTCATAACTATGATGTTAGCTGTCCCAGACTACAATAATGGCGCCAAAGCTTTTACTTATCAACATGCCCAGATAATTTTAATGCGGGGCTGTGCTTGGCCTGCAGAGACCTCCATTGTGTTGTTGTTTTTGTGGGTTCTTTAACACAATCTGTATCACTAAACATCTGCAATTGAAAGCATCAATATCACAGCAGAAGCGCAGCGGGAGTGAACGACAGAAATAGAGCTGTCGGACGTTCATGTTGTTTTCCGCCCGTGTGCCCTTGGTCTCTCCTCAGTCTTGTCCTTCATTAAGGATGAAATAAGGGTGAAATGAGTGGAGTGAACAACAGGCGGGAAATGAATGAGAATCCAGTCAGACGTAACATTACCCCTCACTCCGATGAGAGAGAGAGCAGAATGAGGTTGTGCAAGAGAAAGAAGGGCGAAAAGATTAATGAATCTCTCTGTGCATGCTAATATTTTCAGCTTGATTTCATCCTGTGCGTGTCTTATACAAATAGTGTAAATAGTGTTAAAGCTTTAAACATTGAATAAAACCAATGCTTCATTTTGGGCCCATGTTTCTTGCTGAGTGTAAAGAAATGCATTCCATAGGGCTATAACAACCTACGAAGCTAGGCTAGTATAAAATAAATTAAATGTTGTGGGTGGTTTTTGTGCAATTTCCGCATCCGTAATGTACTTACTGTGTATTAAACTAAATTAAAGGGTTTTAAATAGAAATGTCTAGCTTGTATATTAGCTAATTCACACACACTATTTTTTCCAAAATAAAGTGTGTGATCGGAGCGGTTAAACTGTGTTTAATGGGAGCGGCTGCTTTAGTAGATGCTGAATATTTGAGTATGTGTTTGTAATGTGGGAGGAGCTTGATCTATGTGCTCTGAGGACTGTTACATCATATCTTCATTGCTTTTGTGTGATAGTTATCTGGTCTACTGCGTGCCATAGACTCTCATTGTAAGTGCATTGTGCATTATGATTTTTGTTATAAATTAAATTATATAAAACACAGATTTTTGAGTCAAAAAAATGAGTCGAAAGTCTTTGATTTATTCAATATCCTTTTTGTTGTGGGCTGAAGATGAGAAGGAGTCTGTCGTCGAAATGACAGCTTGCTGTTTGCGGCTACAAGTCACCCATGCACAAGTGTGTGAGTGAGCTGTAATGACAGACGCGACTGCAGAGTGTGTGTGTGTGTGTCAGAGCCAGGCTATTCATTGACATCACACGACTAAAAATACCACTTGGAGGTAATTCTGGGTATTTCACCAAAAAGAGGTGTAGAGATTGAGAGAGACCGAGAAAATAGAGACCATTCAACAAGAAATGACGAGGGAGTTTAAAAACAGGGAACAGCTAGTACAAAGTTCTTGATGTGTTGGTAAAAATAGCTGGAAATGTCTGACTGGCTGACCCTCTATCTCACTCTGAAACGTCTTCTTTGTTATGTGGTGTCAGACAGTGTGTGTGTGTGTGTGTATATGAGAGAGAGAGAGAGAGCTGGATTGCTCTTGAATCTGAGTGGAATCATCGTAAGGGCAAAGATGTCAGAGTGAAAGAACGAACAGAGGAACTTGTGTTGCTGTTAGTTGAGTATCTGTGCACAAGAGATACTGTGTGGTGTGTGTGTGTGTGTGCCTTACAAGGACACAAATGTGTATAATGACGTGTATAATAACATAAACATGGTCCTGATAAGTATATTGGTGTCTGTTATTTGCTATAATGACCGGATGGCTGTATATTTGCATTACATAATGGTATTTATTATTATACATACAACCGTACAGCTGAAAGAAAAAACTAGGAAATGCCACATGGTATTGCTTGACATTCTGCATTATAAATCTAATGCAAACTACAGCAGCTGACAATTTAAAGAGGTTAAAAATATTTCAAACTGTTGATTTGTTAAAAAAAACACATATTTTTTCACCTTATAGCTGCATCTCTCTTCCCACTCAAACAGGCTGTTGAGTTCCTGATTCTATGAAGCCCCTCCTTCTGAAATACAGAATGGGTTCTGATTGGTTAGCATTTTGTCAGCATGGCAACGGTGTGTCTTTGCAGATATTTTACATTTACTCGCTAACTAATGTTAAAAAAGTTAAATGGATCTTTTCAAACAATAATAGCTAGAGTACATACAGCTATACTGTAACTTGGTTGGAAAACAATAGCGTACAGCGATTATCATGTTCAACGAATTCTATCTGATGCCTCCAGGTCTATCAAAAACCAGTTTTCACAAAACCTCATTTGTTAGCCAGCTAGATAATATTACTTTGGTAACAGAAATCAGGAGCAACATTTGCAAGAATGGTCAAAAATACATCCCAGAAAATGAATAATGTTTTCAAAACACGTACATGATAGATGAGCGTAACAACACAGCACTGGACAAACAGGAAATATGTTCCGTCAACTGGCGTAGAACTCTCCTAAACTGGCCCTGAGCCACCAGGCCTTCCTCTCTGTTAAGCCCTGGTTAATGTCAAGCACTGGACACACAACAATTACTCCTTCCCTTAGAAAATGTGCTGAGGTAACGTTTGTGAGTGTTAAACAACACAAGCTATAAAGCGAGGCAGTTCCCTCTACAAAAGCTGAGTATGGCACATCGCTGTTGTTTTCCTGGTTCAGCTCGCTGTTGTATCTCTGCTCAACAGTGCAGGAAAGTTTTGTCAGGAAAGATAAGCTGTGATTTCTTCAGATTTATTCGTGTGAAAGGAGCACTGTTAATCTGATAAATGACCATCAAGAGGGTTTGAAATGCTTTTCGTCTGAGTGCGCGGCGTTTCTGCCGCGGCGACCTCGCTAAATACGCACATGCTCACATACACTCGACGTGGCTGTCAGGCTGATGTATAGAGTGTGAAGGAGCGAGTGTTGAGGCGATACGTCGTGCTGAGTGAATGCTGATATGCTGTGGAGGCGCACGAGGTTTAAAAGCAACTTAAACTTTCTGTCAACACTACTGTAAAGTTCTTTGTTGTAGTCTTGTCTCCTCTCACATCTGGTTAGGTGTAGTCTTGTCTCATAGCATCTCTGTTCATCTCTTATTTTGTCATGATGTCTGTTCTGTTGTCATTCTGTGTCTCGTTGCCTCTCCAGTCCTCATCTTATCATCTCTATTTTTCTCTTCTGGTCTTGTGTCGTATGTTCTTCCTGTCTCATCTCTGCTCTCTGCTCTTCCAGTATATTTAACATCCTGTACTGTAATGTTTGAAGTAAACACACTCACACAAACTCCTTCCATACAATTTCCACTGGCATTAAAAGCCTATTCATCCAGCTTGGGGAATCTGGCTGGCTTTGACCCAGGGGAACACTGAAAGCTGCTGGAAGACTGTGTGTGTGTGTGTGTGTATGTGTGAAGTATTGCCTGAGAAATGCCCTCAGAAAGGGAACCAAGCCAAACAGGAAGTGGCAGCGTTGATCTAAATCCTGGAGAGGACATTATTGGTCACTCCATGTGAATTGCTGTAATTTCATTGGCCAGTCACGTGTGAAAAGTAGATGTTTGTGCACCAGAAGCAGGGCACATTCAAAACGCTTTAAACTCAACATCTCTAGACGCAGAGAACATTACCATCTGAGTGTGTGTGTGTTTATTGTGTGTGTGTGTGTTTGTGTGCACGCTTCAGACAACATCATGAGCTTCAGTAGGTTTATGTTATCTCTGTTTTTTTGTCGTCGTCTTCTGGGCTCCTGTGATTGTGATAAAGAAATGTTAAGCTGTATGGACAGCATCTGTGGCATCTCCACTTTTTCTTTCAGTTTTTAAAAATCAAACAAAAATCATGTTTACAGTAGTGCAGTTACTATAGAAACCTATGGGACAAACCATTACAGTGTGTTTAAAAGCAGAAATGAGCCTTGTATTTTTGTAAAAGCACACATATATATATATAGTCTTCCACACATTATTTTAGTTATATGACTGCACTATTTAAACCTCATCTACTTCCGCCATTTTGTTCTATATACTTCCATAGTAATTTTTTCTTGTGGTAATTGTACTCAGGCGCTCTGTACAGCTAAACTTGTATTGAAGCAGTTACTTTCCTCTGAAAGCAGATCTCGGTGTGCTTAAGATGAGAATGACACACGGTGCCCTTGATAGACACATACTGACTCAGTTCTATATGAAAAGTCACTGTGTGTGTGGACAAATTTGTACCCGAAAGTCAGCAAAATATTGTACATTATAGTTATTGGCCAGTGAATATTGTGGCTAATCTTTCCTCTCTCTCTCTCTCTCTCTCTCTCTCTCAGCGTCTGATTCAGAGCGGGATGCTGCGGTGAAGTTGGAACAGGAGCGAGCCCAGATAATCGCCAAATATGACAAGGTAAGAGAAAACAGCCATAATTTACTCACCTCAGAAAAACCCTCCAATCCAGAAAAAAACAAACAGTGCTAATGAAAACAGAAACACACTCAGACAGAACCAAACACATCCTTCCATCATCATACTCCAAAACCTTGATAGCACACCAGCTAACAGTGGATGTGTGTATTTGTCTGGACAGATATATAATCTGTGATGTATTATAAATGTCAATACTGAGGAATTTGCTTAATTTTTTAATTCAGAGGAGATCGCTTAATTTTTGTGAAAATAATGTCACCATGCAGCAAATCCTAATTGTATAAAAATACACGTTGTTTTCGAGCAGATAATATGAAATAACCTTAATTTCCTCGTTTCTGACAAACGACATGTGACATGTTTACCTTACTTGCTCTTAACACCCTAAAATTGAAAAAAAAATTATAATAGTAAGGATATGTTAAATAGTTATGATATTTTCCTCTTCTGAGAGGATAGGTCAAGATGACAAGATGATTGACTAATTGGTTAGTGAGGTTGACTAGTTCATTAGTATTTTGTCATGCACTCCTCTCTAACCGTCATGCTTTAACTGGGATGAAGTTAAAAACTCATTTTCTCTGTGTAGAGTTGAGTGTACTGACTGCATGCTTTGATTTAGCATTCTTACTGTGACTGTACCTGTAACTGTCAGCTCACTAAAGTCCCTCAGAGATGTTCTATCACCCAACTCGTCCCCTAAAACACAGCAGGTGTCAAAATGATGGCAGTCACTGAGGTTCAGGTGTGTGTTAGATTCTGCGTGTGTTGTAGGGACACAGGAAGTGTGAAGGCCACTGAGCCAAGGATGTGATGTCATTTAATCCACACGCATGGTTTCAGGTCATTGTTAATCAGGTGCCATAAAATTCAAATGTAAACAAACGTACATGAGCTTGTGAGGTCATTCTCTGCGCCGTCGCAGATGGAGAAAGAGATGAAAACGGGGGAGGAGGGGTTTGTCCTTGGTATGTGACCACAATCTTGTGTGTGGTCTCTGTTTATCATATCTCACTGTAGATTTATGCCTGTGGATACATGGGAGGGTAAGACATGTTTAAATGACTGTGTGTGAGTGTGTGTCCTTGATATCACTTCATTTTTATTCTCTTTCTTTTTCACCCTTTTTATTTTTATCACTCTCTCGCTTTTTTGTGTCTTCTATCGATTTATTCCTCAATTATTTCTCATCTTCTAGTGTTACCAGAATAATCAAGATGTTCTAGATTTACATCCAAATTTGCATATATTTGTCAACAAAATCTTCACCTTGCTTAATTTTCCTGCCAAAGTGACAGCATGTGTTATTGATTATTGCACATGTTGATGATTGGTTATTTTATGTTAGTTTTTTACATAGTGGTGCATTTAATGTGAGAATCTACAACAGTGTCATTAGTAAAACTGGATCTACATTTCCTGAAGGAATAACAAGAGCCTGCAAAGCGAGTAAAGTAGGTTGCAAGGCACTTAAGAAAAGACCAATCACAATTCACTATGCACATACTACAAATGAAAGACCAATCAAAATTTAGTATGCACATACTTTCTGTTGAAAATCTAATTAACTCACAAGTTATTAAGGTTTGAAAGTCTAATAATGTTTTAGATAAATAAAATACTTAAATCTTCTTACAGTGTACAGTTTGAAAAAAAAGCACACCTCTGAAAACCAGAATAGGAGGTTTAGTAAGAAACTTCAACCCTGAGTGTGTGTGTGTGTGTGGTCAGCACACAGTCCATGTATCTCTCTCTCTCTCTCTCTCTCTCTCTTTCTAAACAAATAAGGTCCATTTCTGCCACAGGTTTCTTTATTTCTACTGTTTGAAATGTTTATCTGTGAACTGCTGACACCATCCACATGCCACCCGCCCTTGTTACCTGTCTGAAATATGCATGAACAGAGCAGCAGAGTCCACCTTTATCAGCCTCGTGCACACATACAGACTCAGACGGTGTCTGGACTCATTTGAGTGAAGCGGTCTGTGATACTTGTGTTTTCAGGGTAAAGAAAGTGCGGAGGTGGAGCCGTGGGAGGAGGCCAATTTTGATCTGTATAAAGTTGTGGACCGCTTCGGTTTCCTGCAGTAAGAGATCTCCATTATTCTTTTCTGAGATTGTGTGTGTGTATGTGTGTGTGTGTGTGTGTGGATGCTGTTAAAATCCAGCAGACTGGCCGTTCACTTATCTTAACATTCGCTCTTATCTTCACATTGGTCCTCTTTGCCCTCTCCAGCTGTCTCTTCTTCTCTCCTGTCTTCTCATACTGGCTGGGAGGTTTGTGGCTCACTTAAAGAGCAGTGCACTGTGGGATATTTATATGGTTCCACATGTGGCTTGCAGATCGGGAAGCTGTAATTATAGTTTCAGAAAGTGAAGGGAAGGAGAAAGACAGCAAAAGAAAATGAAAAGAAATGATAAAACAGGAGGCGGACAAGAGAGATAGACAGATAAAGGGACGAGCAAACAGAGAGACAGGAAGTGCAACATTTTAGAAAGGAATTTTGGAACGGCTGATGAACTTCATGAAAGAGGAGGAACCGAAATCAAATCACTCATCTACACAAATCTATAGTTAGCATGTACCAGCATCCAGCAGCTTTTTTTGTGGCATGCTTTGTTAGGATGCAGTCATTGAAGGTGCATGCCTGACATTTGTACACAGTCGAGCGTAAAGCAGTCCACCAGGGGTTGGAACGGAGCAGCAATGTCATGACATCAGTTCCCTGGGTTACCTCATGAATGTCCCAGATCAGATCCAAAATGGTTTCCGTGGAAACTGACATTTCCTGTTTGCGTAGCGGACTGAGACCTCTCACGTTGAACAGTTTCAGGGTGGGGGTTACAGGGTCATCGTTACCAATAGTTATGTTTGTTTATTCAGTCAGTGTACTTCCTGTGGAACCAAGTAATTCCCTTTCTCAGTAATCTATGTGAAGAGCTCACAGGAAGTGAGATTTGCGTCAGAAGCACAACCAGTGTGTGATTTATGGTTTATGATGATGTACTATCAATCTATCTGTAGCCGTCATGTTTTCAGAGCAGTAGGCAGACATTAATTGCTCATATAGTCATAATTTACAAACTGCTCTTTGTGTATGAGACCATAAGTGTATGAAACGTACTACAGTGAAACCTCTGTGTGTGTGTGTGTGTGTGTGTGTGTTTTTCACTCATTTGAATATTTTTAACTGTGTGTGTTTATCTCGTCACAGTGAGAATGAGCTTCCAGCGTATGACATAGTGGAAGAAAAGGTAAGAGCAGATCTGTGTTTACACCTGTGTGTTTACACCTGTGTGTTTACACCTGTGTGTTTACACCTGTGTGTTTACACCTGTGTGTTTACACCTGCAGCACAAGAACTGTTACACTTCAGTTAGAAACCAAACCCAGAGCAAACATGTTTAAATCGGACCGGCCAATCGTATAAAAATATATACATATGTAAATTAATTCTGTAAATGACAATCAAATTAGTCAGAGTAAACGAAAATAATCACATATATTAATAGTTGACATGAAGAGGCCACCACGCACTTTATTTAAGATGTCACATGTTTGTAATGCAGATGAGTAAAGCTTTGAGTACATTTTCACTGAGTGAAACTTACTTTAAAAAAGTGAAGTGTAAAGTTAACCGTGTCAGATTATAAAGTGTTAAACTCTAACCTGTAGAAGCAGAATAAAATGGCTGTTTTAGGGGCCATTAGCATCTCATGTAGCAGGAAATGTTTTAATTCAGAATTAAAACATTCACATTTTAATTCAGCCGTTAACCTAATACAGATTTTTAATACAGATTTTTAAACCTCAGTATAATCAATAAGTCCATTCAGACACTCACTGAGGTGAGGTTCTGTCCACTGTTATTCGACGTAATGGGTTTGTGTGCATTTTTTCCTCCTAGCAAAAGCATTTGGAAGTGGAGAGAACCACAAAATGGCTGAAAATGTTGAAAAGCTGGGAGAAATACAAGAACAGTGACAAGGTGTGTGTGTGTGTGTGTGTGTCCCTCAGAAATTTACTTTTAAAAAACCCTTTAGACAGTTACTATCTGGTTTTGAAGGAAAGTCTGTTATCTTGTATGTAAGTGACTAAAGCCATTTAAATGGTCCACTAAGAAGACCACTGTCCTGCCTCAAGTGCACAGAATGTGTCTGTCTGTCTCTCTGTGTGATCATGTCTTCAGGCAGCTGTTGGTGATTAAACTTCTCCATAATATAGTTTAAAAAACGCCAGCTCTGATTTTAAAATGTTGTCAATTTTTATGATTATTAGGGTTAAGCGTGTCAAGTTAAACTTTGCGGTTCAATTAAAAAAATACTTGAAACTGAGTTTTGTCTTTTCCGACAATAACTCATCCCGTGTGTAGAGCCCTTGACGTGTGCTTCTGCCTCAGTGCCTCTGCATGACATCTGTTCAAAGTTTATACACAAAAACATGCATTACACGGCATTAAAATACACTGCCTCTCCGTGAACTCCTTCACATCAGCTCTTCACTTCACATCAGCTCTTCACTTCACATCAGCTCTTCACTTCACATCAGCTCTTCACTTCACATCAGCCCTTCACTTCACATCAGCTCTTCACTTCACATCAGCTCTTCACTTTACATCAGCTCTTCACTTTACATCAGCTCTTCACTTTACATCAGCTCTTCACTTTACATCAGCTCTTCACTTCACATCAGCTCTTCACTGGTTTGGCTGCCAGATTTTTTTCTCTCACTTTGTCTTTGCCGTTTCCTTTATTTCCGCCGAACAGACGGAGTTGTTGACTGCCCACACATCCCCTGTTACAGAAGCAATTCCCGTCAACACACACACGCAAACACAAACGGCACCTGCCGATTTGTGATGTCTTATTTTATTCAACTAAGCAAACAGTCTTAATCACCCTGTTTTGTTTTGTTAGGTGGAAGTAGAAAGAAACACACACACACACACACACATTCAGTATGTGGCTGTGAGACATGTGTCCGTCTCTGTCTGTCAGTAATAACCTCATCAAGAGCACTCTGAGAGATTATTAATATAATCCTTATCATAAGTGAACTACTCAACAGCCATCACACACACACAGATGAGCCCTGAGGGGGGAATTATGGTCAGGAAATCATTTAGTGGCACTAATGTGGACAGATGAGAGCAGGAAACTTTTCATTACCTCTCCACCCTTCTGCAGTCGTACATCTCTCTCTTTCTCGCTCTGTTCCAATGGGCAAGTGTAATTGTAGTTGAGGGACAATTCACGACGGCCATTAACTTTTGTAGGTTCAGCGTTTTGCTTTGCGCTCTTAATCTAGCGTGTGATGGGAGTTAATCTTTACTGACCGCACAATTACCTGTGACACACACAAATGTGTTTTCTTGCACTAATATTGAATATGTGGTTGTCCTATTCAGAGAGTGTGGTGATCTCTGTAATCAGGGTATGTCTATAATCAGGCCAAGATCAAATCTGTTAAAAAATACCAGTAGTGTTTTCTGTGGTAAAATGTTTTCATTTTATTATACGGTAAATTTTACTGTCATCAGTCAGAAATAAAAAAAAATTCTTGCTCCAAACCATCATAACCGTTAAAATATTAAACTTTACAGTATTGTTACAGTAT
>JAZGTJ010012039.1:0-16258 GCA_036877575.1 Botia almorhae
CGCCCTGGCTCCTGAGATCCGCTCCGCCCTGGCTCCTGAGATCCGCTCCGCCCTGGCTCCTGAGATCCGCTCCGCCCTGGCTCCTGAGATCCGCTCCGCCCTGCTCCATCATTTCACACAAACACAACCGTTAAGTCCCACCGTAACAACATGGTAATTTAAGATACATACACAGGGTTATCACTTGCATTAAATTTGTTCTTAACACAGTGTCTGATCTGCAGATTCTTCCTAAAAATTCCTTGGCCGACAATATTATTGTTACAAAGCAATTATTCTTATTATGACATGTTGTTTTCTGTTTCCTGTGTCATCTGTGTTCACTTCCGGTTTGTGTTCATCGTCATCACCTGTGTCATCATGATTAGTCTGTGTATTTAAGTTCCGTGTTTTGTATGGTCTAGTGTTGGTGTTTGGCATTGTTCGGTGGTTTTCATAGTTGATTGTTCTCTTGTGTATTCTCTCGTGTGTTTCCCGATTTCTTGGACTTTTGGACTCTGGCATTTGGATTACGATTTTGGATTACCCTTTTGGATACGTTTGCCCTGGACCTTGTCGTGTATGTTCATTGTGGATTGTTTTTGTATATCACTGTTGTTTGCATTTTTCGGCGCCTCACTATTTTCACGGTTAGTGTTTGTGTTGTTTTCCTTGTTATTTCTTCCATTAAATACCATTCATTGTTTAGTTCCATGTTTCCGTTGTTTTTACATCACAAACACAACCGGCCCCACCTTAACAATGATATTTTTTCACCAATTCAGAATATGACATAAAAATTCCATTCTCATATAGATCGCCAATTACAGTTACCCCTTTAAGTTGCTGTTTTTTCCAGAACACCCCTGTTTTGCCTATACAAATTTCAGGATTTTTCCACAATGAAGCATATGACTGTTTATGATGTGATGTCTTGCAGAGTTTATTAATTTTAGCTCCAGACGTGTCTTGAGTGCATTATTATTGGATTTGAGTCCCATTTAGCTCTAGAGCTTTGTGAGAGAATACTAATGGGATAAAATGGTGAAGCCAGTTGCTGTTCTATTTTGATCCAGTCCAGCTCAGAGTCTGACTCACTCCAATGTTTAGCCAGTTTGGCCATTTCAAAAGCAAAAATAATACATCCTAACATCTGGTAACCCAAGACCCCCCCTGTCCCTAGGGGAAATCAGTTTACTAATTTTAATCCGAGGTCTTTTTTTCCTTCCCACAAAAAATCCTTGATAATTTTATCATATCTTTTAAAGATGGACCTGGAATCATCATGGATATATAATTGAATTGTGAAGCAATAACCATTTTGACAACATTCACTTTACCCCATAAAGTTTTAACTGTTTTTGTTCACATTATTTTTTTTATCTCTGACAGCAGTGGATCATAATTCAACATTGTTATATCTTCCAAATTCTGAGTTAGCTTAACCCCAAGCTACTTCATACCCTTTGGGTCACTGTATGGGCATGACATGTTCTAGATATTGGCATAGCCTCAGATTTCTTCCAGTTTATTTTGTATGTTGACACACTTGTATATAACTAATAATTCTCATTAATGGAGGTAAAGTCTTGAGAGGGTCACGTGATAACAATAAAATATCATCTGCATATAGCATTAATTTGTGTTCCATCCCCGCCTCTACCCCCCTTACTCCCATAATGTTTTGGTCTGCCCTGCCCTAATCATAATGGCCAAAAGCTCCAAAACTAACGTAAATAATAATGGGGATAATGGGCATCCCTGACGAGTGCCCCTTGAAATCATAAAAAATGAAGAAATCATGCAATTAGTCATTACTGCCGCCCTAGGGTTTTTATATAATAAACTAACCCATGTCCTTTTATACAACCCATGTTTTTATACAATAAACTAACCCCTGTCCCAAACCCAAAATTCGACAGGGCTGCGGTCAAAAAGCCCCACTCCACCCTGTCGAAAGCCTTTTCGGCATCTAGGTATATAGCTACGATTGGGGTGTTTTCTGAAGCACATCAGATGAATTAGCCTTCTTACATTATCGGCCGATGACCTTCCCTTGATGAAGCCCACTTGGTCCTTGTGAATTAGAACTTTCCCCAGCCGTGGAGCCAAATTTTTTGCCAACACCTTACAGTCCACATTAATAAGGCTTACCGGTCTAAAATGAGCAGGATCCGTTAAATACCTATCCTTTTAAGGTATCAGTGTTATCAATGCTTCCATAAAAGTATTAGGTAACACTTCAGCTTCAAACGCCTCTGTATAGAAATTAAAATTGGATTAAAATTAAAATTGGAGCCAATATGTCTACATACTTTTTGTAGTATTCTGATGGAAACCCGTCTGCCCCCGGCGATTTGCCAGGTTTCATAGAGGTTATCGCAGCTTTGACCTCTTATTAAATAGTAACGTCTAGAGACTCTGACTGCAAGGCATGTAATTTAGGTAACAACATTTGAAAAAAATAGGTTCAATTGTTCTTCATCAGCACTACCTGATGATGTATATAATTGTTTAGAGAACATCTGAAAAACCTAATCTTCATCAGGGTTACCATAGTGTTCCTATTCTTAATGCCCGAAATAATGTTAGCAGCGTTTTGTTGTTTTAATTGTCTGGAAAACCTGTCCTTTGTAAAACCTAGTCCGTAATCTAAATAATGCATACTCAGCTTTTTTATTGTATATGTCATGTAACTGAAATTTGTATTTACAAATATCCTTATATAAATAATGTCAGTAATTCAGTAATGTCTAGCCAACTCCTCCATTATACAAATAGTTGCTTCCAAGTTCTTCAATTTCAATTTTATTTATATAGCGCTTTTTACAAAGTTACATTGCTTCAAAGCAGTTTTTCATAGAGAAACAAAGAATAATAATAAAAACACAGAACAAATGTCGGACATGTTAATGGTATTATTGCAAATAATATGTGTGGGATCTAAAAGACTAATTAGGTATACTAGGTTTATAGTATGTTTACGAATAAAGGGTTGACTGAACTGATAAAACCACAAAATTGTTGAGCAAGATATGTGCTTACATAGGGATGGCATATAATAGACAACATCTTATGGGACAGGGGTATAAGGGATTTGCAATAGTACAATGAACTACATAACATGTAAAAGTAGCATACGTACATACATACGTAAAATATATTTAATAAAATATTAGACGTTTACAATATACAAAGCCCTAGGCTAAGTTAGACGTCAGCAGTCTCCCAGCAAGCAAGCCAACAGGGCAACAGTGGCAAAGAACCAAAACTCTAATGATGTATAGATGGAGAAACAAAACCTTGGGTGAAGCCAGTCTCGACCAGGAGGGCCAGTTCTCCTCTTGCACGTTAAGGCTGCAATAACTGTTTTAGATACGTAGATGTTTTTGATGAGTTAGTTAATTATTGATGGAAAACTGATATTTGATAATATGTTGGGCACTGAGAGATCGTGCAAACAAAAACCGATGAGGCATAATATTACTAATTGCAGCCATAACATCACACTGCTGTGACTAAGCAGGGACCAAAACAAAGCTAAAAGTTGTCATGTAAATAATGGTAGGTTTACTAAAGAAGTCTATAAAATCCTGATGATCTGATGATCTTAGGGTCATTTCATCCAGTCCCCCACCATCTGGGGTCAGAGTTTGAATCTAGCTGACTACGGGACCTTGGAGAATGAAAAACAGACAAATGTGGTGTTGAGCCAGTACATCTGTTCTTGTGGGAAGTGGGTTTTCCTGGTTCCAGTTTACCTAATTATTGCAGCCTAATAATCCCTTAGGGGATTTGAGTAATAAATCCTGTGCCTGTGCTAACAGTTGGCCAGAATTTTCAGATCGCAATGAACTTGAAGGACTATAATAGGAGAGGAGCTTGCTTAGTTATTGAGGAGCTAAACCATTCAGGGCCTTGTAGGTAATAAGCAGGATTTTAAAATGTATACAATGCTTGATAGGCAGCCAGTGTAATATTAACAATTATATGGTCATACTTGTTCGTTCTCGTGAGAACTCTAGCTGCTGCATTCTGAACCATCTGGAGTTTTTGGATTAATCTTGCAGGGCAGGCACAAGTAGGGCATTGCAATAATCGAGTCTTGCTGTCACGAATGCATGAATTAATTTTTCAGTGTCTGACTTTGAGAGCATGTGTCGTAGTTTTGATATATTATTAAGATGAAAAAACACAGTTTTACAAATATTGGAAATATGGCTTTGAAAGGACAAATTGTTATCAAAAATGACACCCAGATTTGTGGCTAATGAAGCAGGCTTTATAGAGCATCCATCCAGAGTAAGGCTGTGTTCTATGTTGCTCCGTGTGGAGGGTTTTTGTCCAATAAGTAAAACTTCTGTTTTATCTGAATTTAATAGTAGAAAGTTGCTAGTCATCAAGTTTTAATATTGACTATGCAATCTGTTAGTTTAGTGAATTTATGAGTCTCGTTGGCCCTAGAAGAAATGTATAGCTGAGTATCATCAGCATAACAATGGAAACTAACTCCATGTCTCTTAATAATTGCTCCCAGAGGTAGACAGAGAACCTTCTGTAACATCCTATTGCTTAACAAATAATTACTAAGACCTACCCTGAGCTTAAAAACAGCAAAAAAAAGAACAAAAAACAACGGTCATACCAAACAATGAGGACTGTTTTTTTTCAAACACCCCGAGATTGCGGTCCGTGAAGTGCCGAATCAGCTATTCAGCCTTGTCTTTGGCTGTCAAAACAGCACAGGTATTCGATTACTCCTCCTACCAACTGCACCTGACCCATACGCTCCACTCTAATGACTGCTCTGCATCCACACTCGATGCAAACACCCTATTCTTCCCTTGCCATGTGAAATGGAGTGAGGCTGGATATGGCAGTGTATATCTGACATTAACGCTTCTCAGCATCCTCCGGGACGCAGTAAATTTCCTTCGTCTTCTGGCCAACTCTCTTGACATGTCGGGAAAGAAGAAAATCCTACATCCATCCCATTCGATCACTCCTTTTTCTTTGGCCGATTTTAGTACTTTCTTCCTGGCTGACGAACGCAGAAACGTAATCAAAACTATTCTAGGTGGTCGATTAGCATCGGGCCTCTCAAATTCTTCATCCGGATCCATTCCCAGTCCCTTCGATAGCATTTTATACATGCACTTGATCATTCCACCTGCCTCCAGCCCATCTTTCAGACCGATTATCCTCACGTTGTTGCGGCGGCTCCTGTTTTTTAAATCCTCAATTTGATTCCACATAACTTCCAGGCGTTTATCGTGCCATTCGCTGTCACTGACGAGCTTCGAGGTGACGTCTTCCATGTTGGAAATGCAACCCTTCGCTTCTTCCAGCCTTTATTGGATTGCGTTCACCGAATTTTTATCGGTAACAACCTCTTTTATTGATGACACATCAAAATGCCTCCTTCTTGAGTGAAGAAAGATTCAAAGATTCAAAGATTCAAAGTGTTTATTGTCATATGCACAGTGAGAAAACAGGTTTCCCCGTGCTATGAAATTCTGCAACCTAAAGGGTAAATAGCAGTCCAGTAGGTAAACAGAAGTGAAATCTGTTTATTCAGCTACTTGTTTAAAAGTCTTATGGCTAAAGGAAAGAAAGAGTCCCTCAGTCTTGTGGTCCTGCATTTCACACTCCTGTACCTCTGTCCTGAGGGTAGGAGTGTGAACAGTCTATGTTGTGGGTGGGTGGGGTCCTTAATGATGGAGGCAGCTCTCCTGTGGGTTCTGCGCTGGTAGATTGTCTGCAGAGATGGCAGTGGAATCCTGGTAATCCTCTCAGCAGTCTTTACCACTCTCTGCAGTTGTCTGTGATCCCTCGCAGTAGTGCTGCCATACCACACTGTGACGCAGTTGGTCAAGATGCTCTCCACAACACAGCTGTAGAAGTTGCTGAGGATCTTAGGAGACATGCCAAACTTCCTGAGCCTCCTCAGAAAGTACAGCCGCTGTTGGGCGTTCTTGACCAGTTGAGAGGTGTTAAACGTCCAAGTGAGCTCCTCGCTGTTGTGAACCCCTAAATATTTTAAGCTGCTCACTCTCTCCACTTCAAGCTCTCGGATAAAAAGTGGCTGGTGAGTTTTAGTTCCTTGCCTCATATCCATGATCATCTCCTTTGTCTTGTCCGTGCAAGGGGCGACTGCAGGGTGTCCAATGAGTAGGGTATGCTGCTCTGAATGTGGGCCACCATCACTCTCTCAAAGCACTTCATTATGATTGGAGTGAGTGCTACTGGTCTGTAGTCATTCAGGCAGGTCTGGGGGCTCCTCTTGGGAAGGGGGATGATAGTTGTGGTCTTGAAGCAGGTGGGTACGGTGCTCTGACTGAGGGAGAGGTTAAAAATGGATGTGCTGGGATGTGCTGCAGTACATGCCACATCCGCCCAGCATCAGCAGTAGAGTAGAAACTGTCTAGCTTCTCTCTATACTGTTTCTTGGTCGTTGTAATGGCTTTCCTCAGTCCGTACTTTGCAGCTTTGTACTCTGCCTCTTTGCCTGATTTAAATGAGCATAAGAATGAGCATTGAGCCATATGTTCACCTGACCTCAGAATGGTGAGTCATGACACCCAGGGAGATTCAACTGCCAGGCTTGGTTTACTTGGTTTACTAGAGAATTTCTAACTTCGATACAAGTAACTTGTACAAGTAACTACTACAAGTAACTAACTTCGACACCAAACCATAGGGAAAAAACTGCCACAACATTTGATTTTTTTTCTTTAATTTAAAGATAAATATATCAAAAGTCTAGAACATGACAATGAGGTATATTTTACATGAACCAAAACATATTGAGACATATTGAGTGCACTTGTTTCAAAGGCTCTCAGAGTGTCATGTGCTTGAGTTAATGATAATAGATATTTGTTAATATTAACACATGAATGAACAATGAAAAAATACTTCTAAAACATGTATTAATCATAGTTAAATTTTACTTTAAACATTTACTAATACATGTACTAATTAAAATCCAAAGTTCTATCTGTTAATATTTTTAATTTGAACATGGTTAACATGTACCATTGTATTTTTATTAACTAATGTTATCAAAGTTTAATAAATACTGTAAAAAATGTATTTCTCATTGTTAATTAATGTTGGTTAATACATTAACATGTATATGATAAACATGTTTTATTTTGTATTCACATATATTCATTGATCAACTCACATAAATAGAGCGCTATAGTAAACACGGATGTGCAAAGGTGCATAACATGTAAAACAAACCTCACTGGAATGACATAAGGACACATCAGCAACAATACTGGGCCAACTTGGTTAATATTTCAGTAATGTTAAAATGAGACCAGTTACCAACCTCTCAAAACTCTTTATATAGGTCCGGCCATCTGACTTTCAGGTGCTTTGCTAAATTATTGGTGTTAGCACCTTTTGTTAGCACTGCTTTGTAACAACGCTTGCATATTGGCTTGCTTGTGTCTTTTGCCTTTCCGTGTTCATTTGCCTCAAATCTAAAATAGTTGCAGACAGCACTTCTACTGTGTTCTTTCTCAACCAAAGCCGGTAGCGGCCCCACATTCGCATCTTACTCACTAACGCTGTTTAACCGGAGCAAATAAGGCATGACAGGCACTGTGGTCATGTGTGCTTTGTGTCAACTTGCTGTTGGAGAGAAAGGAGAGAGTGAAAGCGCTAAAGTTAGACTGCTATTAGTGTATCGATACTTCTGGAAATGAGTATTGGTACAGTTTACATTCCATATATATATTCAAGGTATTAATTGTGCAATCATCTAAATCAGTGTTTCTCAACCTGTCTCAAGTGTTTGAGTTTTTCCAAACCTGGATGACTTTCTTTCATGGAACACAAAAGGGGGCAGATCTATAAAGACTGACTGCCTGAATCACGATTCATTTTCATTAGATGGAGAAAAGTAACTCACTGACTGATGAGCTTGTCTCAGAAATTCATCCTTTTGTTTTCCACTGTGACAGAAAATCATGAAGCCTGGAAACAACATTAAATAGTGTAAACAGTAAAACAGTAAATAGTGAGGAAATAATGGCACCACTTTGTTTTCACTTTTTTGGGTAAACTTACTTAGAGTACACATATCCCTTGTTTGGAAATCCATGGTAACCGATTTAGGGCACAAGCAAGCAGTCCTGGACTTATCAGATTCTTTTATCTAAAGGGACTTCGATAAAGGAAATAAGAATACAACAGCACACTTTATAGCGTACAGTTATAAAGTCAAATGTATAGGGCCTTTAAAAGAGTTGTTGAGTCTAACAAAAGACAAAAATACAAATGGAACTGAGTTTAACACCAAAGGGGGCTAATGGAAAACAGCACTGAATTTATATAAGCGTACTTTGGTATTGTAAACATCAACCTATAATCATGAAAAGAGAATAAGAGTAAGAGAATTCTAAAAACAGAAAAGGTCTAACATGTACAATGTTCTTTTACATAGTGTAAAGAATTATAACAATATGACATTGCGAACAAGCACAGTATGTCCAATATCCTCTACAGAAAGTGTCAAAAACTGAACAGAAATTATCAATGAGTCAATCCAAGTTGTTGAGTATCATTTTGCTACGTTTCGGTCTTTGGTCTTTTTTGACAACAAGTGATTTGATTGTAACAGATTACCTTACAATAAAAATTATATCATTTCAAATTTTGGCAGTATCATTTCAAAGTTCACAGATGCAGTTTTTAATAGCAACATATAGATATCTCTGTGTAAACTGAGTCATACTGTATATAAAAAAAGTCACAGTAAGTCACAATGTGCCTACTTAGATTATGCTCAAGGTACATCAATGCTTATTTTAAATCAAATAATAAGTTCTGAATATCTAATTTAGCCAATGACTAAGTCATTAGCAGCCAGAGGGAAAACCAACACCTAGTTCTAGACTTTATACGTTATTTTAAAAAATGCAGCAAGGCAAAGGTAGTATGAGGGTTAAAGTGTCATAGCCAAAGGCGACAACTATGTCATTGCCATGGAAACAGAAAATGTGATCTCATGAAAATTACACTCCAAATATGCAATCAAAGTTGCAAACCTACAGGTGGTGTTTTTTATGCTAAAGAAAGCTAAAAGCTGTATGTAGGTCACGATATTTTTATTGTGTAATTAATATCTTGAGTTTCATTAGGGTACAGCACTGGCACTATGGACTGAAATTTTGATCCTTCATTTTATACAACTGATGCACAGCTCCATCTTGTGGTGCTACTGTCAATTACAGCGTTGATTAAAGATGAGACAGACAGACAGACAGACAGACAGACAGATTACAGAGTTAATTAAAAAAATATAACTGAATAATTTGTAAAAAATTACCATACCAAAATAAATCAAAAATCATGTCATGGATATATATATATATATATATATATATATAAAATGAGAGACAGACAGTCTATTTCCCAATCATTTTTAAAAATGAACTGTGATCCTCACAGTTTACAATGGGCATTTATGTGAATATGTTCTGAAGGGCATTACGATGTATGTTGAGATGAACATCAAACAAGGAACAATGCATACAAAGAATATTAAACTATTACTAAATTAAATTAATACATATGAACATCATTATAGTTTATTCAGATACCTGGGGATAACATCCCTTCAACTAAATGTGTAGGACTGTGAGATTACTGGCAAGTGCTTTGTCCGAAATCTTTTAAACTGTCATTTGGACTGCATCCGCCAATTTTTCGGTGCAAATGTCGTCCTAGCATACAGATGTTAGCTGAAAACTTGAACAGGATTTTTACAGATTTCTGCTCAGGAAAGTAGGTAAGGTATTAGCATTTTTTTAGTGTTAGTATAGGCTTACTATTACGGAGGAGCTCCACCTCCTCCGTGCCACCAGAGGAAACTGTTGCCTTATTGAGTACTTATTTAATTTTGGACTTCATTTCCCACAAGCCCTCATACCTAGGACTGATCCTAGGTCCACTCACTGTGAAGTCTTGTTTTGCCACGGTGACAATACTGAGCATTTTTGTTGCATTTATTATTCTGTGTAAGACCCCTGGATTGTTTCTTGTTGTTTGATTGTTTGCCGCCTGCCTTGATTACTGTTTTTGGATATCGATACTGATTGTTTGTTGTCAGCCCTGATCTTTGTCTGTTCTTTGTTTTGCCTAGTTTAATCCCTTATGCTCTGTTTGTCTGTGTTTTGACCTTTGCCTGACCACGATTAAAAGATAATGCCAATGGATCCGCAAGGCTTAGCCTCTTTGTTACAGAAGACTTTGCCACAAAGCGATCCAGCAGCCATTCAACAATGTCAACCGAGCTCTCCGTTCAAGCTGCACAACTTACCATGCATCAACATGAACTAGCTCGCTTGACAATGCTGACGGAGGAGTTAGTGAAGGTTTTCCAGGGGGGTCACCTCACACCTCCTGTATTTTCGGTGGCAACCCCTCAGACACCTAGCCATCTGCTTCCTGCAGTACCGTCTATAATTAATACTCCACTTGCTTTTCCAGAGAAGTATGACGGTAACGCTTCTAAATGCAGAGGTTTTCTATAACAATGCTTCCTGTTCATTAATCAGCAGCCCGCTCTATACCCAACAGAGAACAGTTGCATCGCTTTTGTCGGCTTGTTGCTTACCGGAAGCAGTCTGGAGGGTGGACGGATCGGTTTTTCCCACCTTCGAGATCTTCCTTCGTCAGTTCAAGGAACTATTCAAGCACCCGTCTGAGGGGAAGAGCCCAGGTGAGCAGCTTCTCTTAATCACTCAGGGAAGACAGCCAGCGGCTAAGTATGCACTAACGCTTCGTACACTAGCAGCACAAACTGAATGGATTGAGGATACCCTTAAACTGCTATATCGTAAAGGAGTAAACCCCGAGCTCCAGTCGGAATTGGCTTATCGAGATGAGGGACAGAACCTAAGTAAATACATTGAACTCTCAATTCAAGTGGATAATCTTCTTTGTTCTCGTCGTCCTGTTCATTTCCAACTCAACTCTACTTTACTCGGAGTCCTACCACAACGCCAGAACCCATGCAAGTAAATTATTTACATTTATCTACCGAAGAACGTGAATATCATCTGCATTCTCATCTATGCCTCTACTGCGGACAACCAGGACACCAAAAGTCTAATTGCCCTGTCGAACCTACCTCTAGTCGTCTGGCGGTGAGTGTTGCCACAGTATTAAATGTTTAAAGTAATGTAATTTGTGTCCCTGTAATGTTAACTATTGTCAATAAGTTAGTAACAACATCCGTTTCCATAGATTCAGGAGTGGCAACTAATTTAATTTCCATTGAGTTTGCTAGAGTTTGAGAGTTTGCATTTGTGATTCTTCTTTAGCGGTGGAGGTGCTAGATGGTCGCCTGGTCACTGGGAGTAGGAAGAGTGGAGTACCAAATAGAGAAGTTGCAGCTCCATATGAGCGCTCTCCACTCAGAGTTTATACAGCTTTACACCGTCTCCCCTCCAAATCATACTATAGTTTTGGGTATGCCCTGGTTGCGTTTCCACGACCCCATTATTTCTTGGACCGAAGGTTAGATAATTAGTTGGGGGACTAATATTTGTCTAATTAGGGTAATTTGAAAAACCAAATCTCAAACCGTAACAGAGGAAATCAAAGCCTCTGAACTCGTCATCCATACATCACTCGTTCAGTAAAAGGAAAGCCTCTTAACTACCTCCTCACTGTAATGTTGACTGTGCAATCGATTTGGTCCAAGGTGCAACTCCTCCTAGAGGGCGCATTTTCACACTGTCTCAACCCGAGTCTGAATCTATGAAACAATACATTAATGAGGAGTTAATCAAGAGGCTTATCTGCCCGTCCAATTGATCATCTTTTGCTGGATTCTTTTTTGTAAAGAAAAAGAATGGGGGATTACATCCTTGCATTGATTATCAAGGTCTTAATGAAGTTACTGTAAAGTTTCGCTACCCGCTCTCTTTAGTCCCAGTTGCGTTTGAACAATTGAGAAAAGCCAAATTCTTCACAAAATTAGACTTACGCAGCACGTATAATTTGGTTTGTATAAAAGAGGGTGATGAGTGGAAAAATGCCTTTTCCACTTCATCTGGTCATCATGAATACCTTGTGATGCCCTTTGGTTTAGCTAATAGTCCCGCAGTTTTTTAATCATTCGTGAATGATGTTTTCCGTGACATGCTAGACAAATGGGTGATCGTCTATATAGACGATATCTTCATTTATATTTACAAACGTTCGAGGAGCACGTAAAACATGTAGGAACTGTATTAACTCACCTGATTGAGAATCAACTATGTGTAAAAGGGGAAAAATGTGAATTTCACCAGACCAGTACAACCGTCCTAGGTTACGCCATCAGTCAAGATGGTGTTGCTATGGATGATCAAAAAGCTAAAGCAGTGACGGAATGGCCTCAACCGAAAACTGTGAAAGATCTTCAACGTTTTCTGGGTTTTTCCAATTTTTACCGTCGGTTTATTAGAAACTTTAGCACAGTAGCAGCTCTAAAGCATCCATCACTATAAGAGCAACAAACAAACTTTTGCGGAATTCTGATGCTACCAGGGCATTCGCAGAAATAAAATCTCGCTTCACTTCCGCCCCAATTCTTCGTCATCCAGACCCAGAGCAACCGTTTAGCAACCGTAGTTGAAGTAGATGCCTCCAACATTACTCCAACAACAACTCAAAGACATGGTACTCCACCTAAAATGTTTCCATGCGCCGCCTTCTCATGCAAACTCTCATCGGCAGAACGCAATTATCAGAAAATATCATTCCAAAAACACTCCTAGTCGCCCCAGTACAATAGGATCTCCATACAGAAATTCTAAACTTTAATAACCAGAACCCACCACCCCCCGAGTGCCCTGAAAACCTCCTCTTCATCCACAAATAATTTAGAAAATGCTTACTCTTTTTCATGAAATGCCCAGTTCAGGTAATCAATGCTTCAGTTGATCTTGTAAAACAAACATTAATGGTTGCCCACCGTTACTACTGACACCATCCACTTCATTCAGAACTGTTCCACATGTCAAACAACCAAACATTCCAAACAAGCACCCGCCGGGCTTCAACCCCTGCCCACACTCCAACGCCCCTGGTCACACATAGCCATAGACTTCATCACTGATCTCCCAAACTCTCTTGGCAATACCACTATCCTTACAATAATCAACAGATTCTCTAAAGCATGCCGTTTAATTCCTTAGCCCAAACTCCCCACTGCCTTAGACAGTTGTTAAAACTTTATGTAATTTTGTGTCTCAGGGAACGGACCCCTCCCATCATGGTGGATAACCAGGGGGCTTATCGACTCAATCAACTGCTTGACTCTAAACTCCGGGGCAGTTTTATGGGTCAATGCAGGAGATATCCTAGATCCAGCCCTGTTGGAGGTGTTCCACAGAACCCCTAGACCCCATGGAAGACCCCGGCGCTGTGTTCCTCCTCATGTCAATGAGCTGCTCGCGGGGGTGGGACCAGAGGGAACCATCGCCTGAGTACTAATTTCATTTCTGACTTTTTCCCACAAGCCCTCATACCTAGGACTGATGCACAGTTTGATTTACATTGAGACGTAGCATTATGATGGGCACACCTCTTATAAACGAGTCGTCTGCCATTGGATGCATGCTATTATGCAATGATCTTACAATTACAACCAACTCGAATGCAGCCTTGTCTTCTGCACGAGCACCAGCGCAGCAAGGAGAGCAACTACAGGCCCCAACTCCAGTTTTGCTTTGTGAGTGCCATTTTTTGCAGTCCTTAAACCTTTTGATAGTTTTCACCCATTTAAATATTTGACAGTATTGTCACCCCTGTAAGACTCACAGTTTGCTATCTGGTAGTATGTTAAGCAGTAATTTAACTAATCTACTTTTTTGTCCATTTATCACAGATGTTAACAATGCTTTTTTTATCATCACCATTATATAACAACAGTCCCTTGTTGTAAGTACTGTATATGAACAATTATACTCCATTCTTTCCAAGTTATAAAAGACTAAATCACTTAGTATTACCAAGCTGTAATATTGTCACCTTAACAGTAATTTTCCAGTGTGATTGTATTGCAATCTCTAAAAAAGTCTGGACACTTCACAGGTCATGGTCGAGGGACCGAGGCATGTCTGCTTCCCACTAGCATTATTACAACTTGTTTGCCCTTTGTCTTCTACAAGCCAGCTCAACTGGGAAGACATCAGCCGCTGAAAAAAGAGATTAAGGCATCTTTGGCTCAACTCGATGGCTACATGCACAGGCAAGCTGAGGAATGCACCTTCTTCAGAATTTACTGACAATTCTGGAAAAATCTGCATGCACCATAGCTGATGCAGTGGGAAGGATGGCAACTGAGTTGGCACTTGAGTTGATTTCATCCAAGCATGATGCCATTATTGTCCTACTTCAGAGACATTAAGCATTAAGACATAAGCATTAAGGAAAAGAAAGTTTACCCTCGTGATTCTCTTTTATTAAAATTACTTTAATTGAATTTTATTTTATTTTCATTGTATTTCGAGCATTTGCAAATGTATTAATTAATTAATTAAGCAATAAGTAATTTTTAAGTCAGCGTGAATGTTTTGTTACCCTGTTACCTGTTTAAAATGCCTGAAATGATTTTAAAAAAATAACATTAAAGCAATGTAACATTAAAACAAAGTAAACTACAGAGCAAATCTTATTACATGGCTAGAAAACTCACCTGTTGTTCTAATGATTGTGCTCATTGGTTTTTCAGTTGTATAAATCACACACTGGTAATGGATGCAAGTGTGTGCTTGCTACTTCTAACCAAGTTGTTTTCATGAATAATGGCCTAAATGGACAAGGTGTCATTGGATCAGATTGGCGGTTTAAGTTCCTTCGTGGCGTTTACCACATAAATAGCAAACTTGGGATGTTCTCAATACATGGTTCCAAGAACTAGCAAGTGTCTCTGATTGCTTGATTGCTCAACTGCTTACATCTTTCAAACAATTCTTTTCCATCTTGAACTCAATTTCAATGAATCTCAATTTCTTGAATTTGATTTGGCAATTTCAGCAATAAGCTACTGTCTCTGTGCATTAAAATTGACCCACACTGAGAATGTGATGTGCAGTTTTAAAACGTATCTGTGTTTTTGGGGCAGTTGTGGCCTACCAGTTGGAGAGTCAAACTTGTAAACAGAAGGTCGCCAAAGTGATTCTTAGTGCTGGTGGGTAACAATTCGACGCAAATGAAGTAACCGCATTGTAACACATTAAAGGGTTAAAGATCACAGTTTATTGTGTGAAAGTCATGCAAAGTTCTTTTGGGAGACCATTAAGGTAGATATAAGTTGTAAGTATGTAATGATTTTGTGTTGTGGTCATCACTATCTTTTTGTGATAGGACCAGATGGATGGCAAAAACAGTGCTAGTAGATGCTCAAAAGTAAGCGGATTCAAATAAAAAACTGTTGACAGTGCCAAAAGAGTTAAAAGGTTTTAAATGAGGCAACGAAGGAATGAGTTCTGGTTTTACAGGAGAAGGATCCAGTGAACATCTGGTTGCTTCCATTCTAAAAAATATCAAAGACAGCGGTTTGCCCAACCTCTCTAAACATATGATACCTAGACAGATTCCCAACGCTACAAAATTACTTTTTACAAAACAGGAGCTGAGGGCAGTCCTACGTCGACCGCGTGGCCTGATGGATAAGGTGTCTGACTTCGAATCAGAAGATTGTATGGCAAACCTGTGAAGTTCTGTGTGTGAACATGGGTTTTCAGTTGGATTCTGATCACTGGATATACAAGTGTTCTGAGAATGAGCAACGTTACCTGGTTGCTAGTTTTTGCAACTGCTTTCACATTTCAAGCATTTCCTTTCCATCTTGAACTAAATGGAATTTGATTTCATATGACATTTTCAGTAATTAGCTACTGTCTCTGTTGTTAAAATTGACCCTCCCTGAGAATGTGATGTGCAGTTTTAAAACTCAAATTTGTTTTTGGGGTAGTTGTGGCCTCCCGGTTAGAGAGTCAAACTTGTAAACAGAAGGTCGCCAATGTCATTCTTAATACTGTCTGGAAACAATTCGGTGCAAATGGACTAACCGCATTGTAACACATAAGAGGGTTAAAGATCACAGTTCATTGTGTGGGAAAGTCCATTCGGGACACCTTTAATATAGATTTCAAGTGTGTGGTGATTATTTTTTGTTGTGGTCAATATTATCTTTTTGTGACAGGACCAGCTGGATGTCAAAAACAGTACTAGTAGATCCTTAGAAGTAAGCAGAATCAAATAA
>JAZGTJ010012040.1:0-16257 GCA_036877575.1 Botia almorhae
ACAACTAAAACACACACAGTGTTACAGATAAACAGTGTGGCATGCTGTATCAACATTCATAATAATAATAACCAGAATTCTCTATATAAACAGCTGTGCCCTTTGAAACTCATGACAAACCTGTAGTGTCTGGCTCTGTCCATGTACTCGTGCTGTTCCATGCCCTGAGAGTCAACAGCCGACACGTCGATTATGTTCCTAAGCAGGAAAAGAGGAAAGATCCAGTTTGAGTGTCATGACAGATCGGGGGTTCTGAATGTGTACTGTACTGAATCTGTACTGGTGTGTCATACAAGGCTGTCCGCTGCAGAATGACCGTTAGCAGAGCCTGCTCGTCCGTGCGGTTGGGCAGCAGGCTGTCTGCGTTTCGCTCTGTGCCATTGGTTGGCTTTCTGTCTAGATTTGGGTCAGGAATCAATGGCTTTCGCTCATTATCCTCCTGCACAGATGGGTCACACAGAACCTTGTTAGACATATAACAATGTGGAGTTCTGTGGTGTAGTAGTTAAAAAGCTTGTCAGGTACCCAGAAGCTTCATGATTTGAACCTCACATTAGTGTAAAACACTGTAACCAGGCTAGCTGCCACAGGCGGATCTATACTGAGTTAAATACTTGACTGTATCTGAATCACATGCACATCTCATTGAAACAACCGAACACACACTTGTCCTGTTTTTTCACTCATGGAATTCTTTTCAGTCATGTGATTTCTGGATCACAGCTGATTGACTCAAAAAGAGCAATTTCAACTTGAGATATTAGGTTTTAGGATTATAGAAAAAAGTCTGGGACCACTTATTATAAAGCCAACATAAACTTAAAGTTTTAATCTTATATATTTATTTTTTATTCATTTTACACAATGTCTTCAGCTTAAATGATTCAAACTCCTGAAACGGTTTATTTTCAGTCATAAACTAGTTTTAGACACCCACTTTTGAATGTGTTTTCAGAACCCCACTGTATAGTCACTTCAGAAATATTCATCATAATTTTGACATTTGTTCAGGATTTCTTTGATTGTATATAACTTCTTCATACACTTAAGATCACGTCACATCATTTGGACATCTGGTCCTGTTGTCACGCTTTTCAGACACACACACACACACACACACACACACACACACACACACACACACACACACACAGACAGACACACAGACACACAGACACACAGACAGACAGACCTCTGTCTGCTTTACTGAGATTTTTGTTTGTACTTTTATTTCACTGTTCATATAGAGCTTTATATGGATCCTCAAATATTGTTTGTATTTCCAACACGTATTTGTGCGGAAAATGTACGTTTAATGAATCTGTCTATGCTTGGCAATGTAAAGCCTCTTTCCCCGACATTCCTCGTGTTTCATCAGCAGTAAAGCAGTAAAGCTTTTGATAACGTCTGAATAAAGACTAAAATGAGGCATTCGGGCAGATGTGTAGTGTGCCTCTCTCAGCTGTGTTTTATTATTATCATCTACCTGTTCTGTCGTGTCGCTCTCGCTGCTGTAACAGCACCCCATGATAACCTCAGCACGGCTCTTTATCCGCTCTTTCTGCTGGTTTTCGCTCTTTATATGCGGCTTTTGTGTTCTTGGTTGGCTGTGAAGAGCTTCGCAACGAGTGCACGAACCGTCACATGACAGCGCTCTCAATACGTCACGTGATTTCCTGTTCAAGACTGGTCCTTAAAATGTCACTTCCGGTCTCAGCTTTCCGTGTTACTTAGGCCAGACGTACACGGTGCGATTGCTATGCGATTTCAGCAAGTTACTATTTCACACTGTACGAGCAGATCGCATGCGATGTAAAGCCAAAGCGATTCATGTGCGCACGCTATGTTCGTAGTGTGCGCACGCTATGTTCGTAGTGTGCGCACGCAATGTATGTTTCAGACATGTCCAGAAATCCATCCGACTTGTGAGGGAGAGGTTAAATGCCTCTCGGTTCCCCCTGTACACTGCACGACAAATCTAAAAATCACACTAATCAGAATTCGGCTCAGAGTGTATGTCCGGCTTTTCTGGTTTGGCTTGAATATAGATAATAATAATAAACTATTTTACACTTATTCCTTTAGCAGACGCTTTTATCCAAAGCGACTTGCAAACGACGAGAGCATTAAACATTTTGTTTTAAGAACTAACAAGTCGAGGCTACATTAATTGTATACATAATATTGTATACTTTTACTAGAGACAGGATGAACAGAAGGTTTTTTGTAGGGAAGAAAATCAGAGCATTAGGGATTAGGATAAATGTTACTTTTTTTTACTGAAAGAATAAACATTTAACGGTTTTTACATGTATTGAAACTTTGTATACAAATTTCTTCATGCATGTAGAATCATATGTCAGAATAATGCATCTGGAAGAACAGGCACACAGAGAGAAGGATGGAGAACAACAGACAGTATCGAACTAAGTGACAATAAAAAAACACAAACTCTGATTCAATAGCAACAGAGGTTCCTATACTAAAGGCTGATTATCTTCAATTGTTATAACACAATCTGCTGTTGTTATATATTGAAAACATTTGTCTTTTACTTTGTTTTACTGTATTATTTAATCACTAATGAAGGATCAAGATTGGACACCAGCCTGTCACACAGTACTTCAACTCTTACTGTTGAATCTGATTGCCATGGACCATGTGCTAATCCATGCTGGAACATTGCATTACAAATGATGTATTTGTCTTGAGCAAAGAGAATACATATGTACACATGAACAACAAAAGACTTTATTTGCTAGAATAGGCAAAAATATTTCAATTTAAAATGGGATAAGTAAGTATTGTATATTACATCTGCCGATAACGTTTATTTCCTATTTTCTCCAATGATTTCTGAAGTTCTGGGATCTGGAAAGGGACGGGCAAAATCTGAAGTTGATTCTGTTTAATGACCAGCTCGACCTCTCTCGTGTAATCTCTGTTAGTTGGGTTCTTCTGTTAGTTGCGTGTGAGTCTGTGTGAAGGAGGGCAAACGTGATTTTGCCAGAAGAACATGCACCAGGATTCACCTCCTAAACTGGATGTTTTGAGCCCCTCTGTCCGTCTATTTACATCACATGAGGCACATTGTCTGTTGTTTTTGTGTTGTTGTTTTTCTATGTCATGAATAGTTTTGTGTTTTGTAAACGTTTATGATTCAATTAACATGAAAAGCCTGTAAAAGGATGTTTGATGACAGGTTGCCATTGTGACAGCAGATTGTTTGAATCTACTGTGTAATACTTTCTGCTTGACAGCCTCATTGTGTATTGTAAATGAGAGGTGTGTGAGTGACATGAGGACTAGTACATGGTTCATTTCAGCAGCTTGCCTCTTTCCTTGCGTTTGATTGATTTGCTTTTCTCTATGAACTTGTTTGTGGATGCATTTGCATGTGTTTATCACAGCAGTGTAAATTGGTTTCTGTCTGATGTTTGCTGTTAGTTTAGAATTTAGAACAGTGATGTGTTCAGATTTCAGTGTAAACAGTGTGTGTGTGTGTGTGTGTGTGTGTGTGTTATCTCTGAAGCACCTGTGTTAGGTTTGCTTTGGGGTGAGTGTGTGTTAATCACCACACACACAACACGCCCTGCAGCCTGATCCTGGCTTCATACATTACCTCTATATATAATTGTCTATCATTTTTAACTTTCTTAGTATTGTATTTTTTGCCTTGCAGTGATCTTATGATAGTCAAGATTTCTTGCAGCAAAAACAACATAATATTTTACTTTTACATTACTTTTTATAGTCAGTTAGGCTACTGTGCCTTTAAGATTTTTGCATTGTCTAATCTCTTTGCATGTGTTATTTGCATGTGTTATACACATACTCAGAATCAATGTATTAAGTATAATGCAATGTAAGTCATTTTGGATAAAAGCATCTGCAAAATGCATCAATGTAAATGTAACTTAGTATTAATGTCTCTGTCAGCAGCTTGAGGAGGGAGATTTCTGAAAGGTTTGATTATTAATTTTACTGTTATTCCATCATTACATTATGTCCATAAATGGTTTGATGTACATTATTTTCCTTTATTCTTTCTTATGCATGTGTGCAGCGTCATTTACATAATTCTGTTTTATCTACATCAATATCTTATTTCAATAGAAAGATCTTGTTTTCCATAATAACAGTCTTTTCTCTCTGTCTCTGTCTGGCTGTCTTGCTGTAGGCCAAACAGAAGTATGAGGCAGAGGAGAGGAGGAGAGCCGATAGGAAAGCCAGGGGTGAGGACACCTGGATCCTGCCGGAGGTCGACCTGAGGCTGCAGCAGATTGGACAGGTCAGAGGTCAAAGTTGAGCCTGTGCAGGTTATGCACTGTGAATAAGCACTCATGTTACTACATCACTGTAACATCTGTGTGTGTGTGTGTGTGTGTGTGTGTGTTTCTTTCACAGGAGCAAACAGTGAAAAACAAGAAAAAGAAGAAAGAAAAGAAAGCAAAGAAGAGTAAGAAAGAGAAGAAGAAGAAAGTGGAGAAGGAGAAGCAGGAGGATGGATCTTCTGACGGTTCTCCAGTGTGTGTGGTGTGTGTGTGGTGTGTGTGTGGTGTGTGTGTCTGTGAAGGGCTTCCGTGTTTTAACCGTGTTCATCTGTGTTTTCAGGATTCAGAGGAGGAGTGGGTGGAAGCTCCGCCCCCATCATCAGGAGGAGTCAAACCCTGGAAGGTGGAACAAGAGACCACAGCCCCTGTTAGCTCAGCAAGTTCTAACCTAGTAAGAGTCGATGTTATTACTGCTGTGTGATTTCTTCTGTTAATCTGAATTTCTGTCCTAACCATCTTTCTCCATGTACTGCGTGTGTGTGTGTCTTTTAATGGGTAAGCATGTTTGTGTATATGTGTGTGTGTTAGAGGGTGTGATTGTTGTCTTTCACAGTAAAGCCACTTGGAAACTTTGATACTGTTGTTACTTCTAAGTGAGGAGCACGTGCTCCCTCTCTCTCCCTCTCTCTCTCGTTCTTTCTTTCTCCTGACCTCTCAGTTTGAACTTTCCCAGAGAGATGAGTGGATGACCTTTGACTTCCTGGCTATGAAGACGACCTCTGTGGCAGAGAGACTTGCACAGTTTAGTTTAATAAGAGTCATGATCATCATCATCAGAGGCTGTCGGGGTGTTAAAGAATGAGGCGCCTTTAAATCTCAAGAGGTCTCTGAAGCACAAACACACAAACCAGCCTGTGGGTTTATATTTCCTCTGTTATTGTAAGACTGAGAGCGACAGATGGTTGTTGTGAGACTGCAGCATGTGTGTCATCAATCTCTCTCTCTCTCTCTCTCTCTCTCTCTCTGTCTCTGGTGTTTCTTTAGTGTTTCTGGTTAAAATGGAACAGGGTTACTAAAATTTAAAGTAAGGCATTGTGGTTACCACCGAGATGAGAAATAAAAGTGACCAACATTTACACGTTTTGGCTTTGTGGCACATCTCTCGTTTTCTTTCTTGGCAAGTTACCATGACATTAGCAGCTAAAACCATGAACCGGCTCAATGTCACCGACAGCGGCAGGAGAATATTGATTCCACCGTGTGTATGCTGATATTTGAATATTACTGCTCATCCTATCAGCATTCATGACTGGAACATTTGATAACGTCATGTGACAAAGCACACACACCGATTTGGAGCCATCTGAACTTTTTATGTGAATTTCACTGGACTCTAAAAACAGACATGTAAATTTAGAAATTAGAGCACATTTGGATATAGGTCAAACTCTCCAGTACTCTCTCTCTTTCACTCTTATCTCAGCTTCTCTCCATCTGTCAATCAATCATGCCAGTCTAAGGAGACACGCCTCCCTCACAGATTGCCTGTTGCCTTGGTTACATTGCCTGGTTGTCTGCATTTCCACAGCTAAATGTCTCTTGCTCTTTGTGTGTGTTGGTGTGATCCCTGCGGTCGGGTCCCTTCTGCTACTGTTTTCTGGATTCAGATAATGACTCGCAGTTTTGGCAGCAATCAGCATTAAAACTGCACCTGACCCCTGCCGCATCACCTGACCACTGTCAGCGAATCACATTGCTTGACCGCTGCGTCTTGCTTAGCTTGTCTGTCAGAAGCTTCTAATTTTCTGTTTGTTTTGTGACGTGTTGTGAACATGCATGTTTCTGGAAGTGTTGTTTGTAGGGCAATATCAATGTTTCTGTTATTTTCTGTAATGTTTCTGTTATATTTACTGTAGATGTCATGGTTTTAATCAAACTATTCATATCCAGTGAAATATCACAACAGCATCACAACCACACAGACCACCACAGCAACACTGTAAAAACACTCTGGCAACCATTTAGCAACCATTTAGCAACTACCTAATGCACAATACTAACGGCTAAGAAAGTTAAAGCAGCAGCCACCACAAGTACCCTAAAAACCACATAGCAACACTGTAGCATCTTGGGGCTAATGTACAAATCTAATGTTGTACTGGTCACACTGTTGTTAATTAAAATCTGTTGTCTGCAATTTGCTTAAGAATTAAATGGCAAAATGAGTATTGAACCCTTAGTACTACTGATGTTCCTAACTTCTTATTAAACCTCAGAGAAAAACTTCAGACCTGAATGACCCTCAGATCATGTGATGTGTTGAGTGGAGATGTGATATTACATTATCAGAATCACAATATTCAAAGAACATGGTGATAAATTGTCATTTTTAAAATCATATTGATTACTATATGTATATATCACATGACACTCACCAGTGTTACCGTTTCACTGTCTGTAAGTGCTGACTGCTGTTTCTCAATAGCACAGACGGGTGTTTTCCACATGACCGCATGTCTTCAGTGTTGTACAATACGCAGACCGTCCTGTAAAGACATGTTTTAGTGTGCTGCTGTGTGTGTGTAATAACAGAAGGACTTTATTAATTTATTGATTATCACACACCGCTGGGGTCACAGGTCACCGTGGAGGTCAAGGTGTGAATTCTGACCTGCTGTAATGAGAGTGTATTGATGTTCAGTCATGTGACATTACAGACATTAGCACCAGGGTGAAGCTGGAGGAGTCAGTAGATATTCAGCCGGAGGAGTCAGTAGATCTTCAGCCGGAGGAGTCAGTAGATCTTCAGCCGGAGGAGTCAGTAGATCTTTAGCCGGAGGAGGCAGTAGATCTTCAGCCGGAGGAGTCAGTAGATCTTTAGCCGGAGGAGGCAGTAGATCTTCAGACGGAGGAGTCAGTAGATCTTCAGCCGGAGGAGGCAGTAGATCTTCAGCCGGAGGAGTCAGTAGATCTTCAGACGGAGGAGGCAGTAGATCTTCAGACGGAGGAGGCAGTAGATCTTCAGCAGTCTAACTGATTGTAGGTAAAACTGACCTGCTATCTGATGTTCATGATAAGATGTTTCTGAAGCATCTGCTAGATGTTTTTGTAACAATCCTGCTGCCACATCTGTGTCATGATGCTTTTAAATTATTTGCATCATACGGATGCTGAATGAAGCTATTGACCCTGTGTGGCTGTTTACACACACACACACATACACACACACATCAGACAGTTACTGTGTTGTATTCGAGCAGGCAAAATGTGAAAGTAGGTCAGAGTCTAGAGCACAGAGAGGATGATGGGAGAGAAGGACAAAAAGAGAAGAGAGATATCCAGAAGGCCTAACACATGCTGTTCAATTTTCAGCTCTGCTAATATGACCTGATTCTCTCTCTCTTTCTCTCTCTCAGGTGGTGAAAGTAGAGCCGTGTCCTGATAAATTGTGAGGATCAGAGTAAGTAATGAGGAAAATGAGGTGCTCACTGGAGCCCGTTACACATTTTGCATGTTATTGGTAAGAGTGTATTTGGAATGTGAATGTGCGCAGCCTCACAGCGGTCACTCTCTCTCTCTCTCTCCCTCTATGGGGAGGGGTGTAGAGGCTCGCGCTCTCTCTTAACTGATTGGTTCTCTTAGTTCTGCGCGCTCTGGATGTTGGGCTATTTCTTATCTTTAAGCGCAACTGAACGCGCGTCTCCGTGATTCTTCTCGCCTCAAACCCGCAGTGACCCGCACGGACGGACGGACAGCAGCTGCGTGGATTATGAGGTTTCCGGGGCTCTTTATCGGTCTACGGAGCTGCTGGGTTACCTAAAAAACTCGATTTGTTAATAACAAAAATCAGGGTTTAGTGATCTAAATAAAAAGAAAGAAACGCACACTTAAGGCGCAGCGGCAGCGTTCATTTTTTGGGGTGTTACAGCGCACGGCTGGCGCGCTCCTCGTCCCGGTGCGGCAATGGTTCTGTCTTACCTGCACGTCTGATGAATGCGCAAGCGTCAGCAGCATGTCCTCACGGAAGATCTCCTCCGAATCTTTCAGCTCCATGGGCTCGGACTACTTGGAGAGCCCCGGTGAGGACGGAGAGTGTCCGTTCTCACGCGTCTTCTGGAACGGCAGGAGTCCCGTGGAGAAGCTCTCGTGTCCGTTCGAGGACGCGGCCGTTAGCAGAAGGGTCGCCCGGCGCAAACGCGTCAATCTGGACTCGCTCGGGGAGAGTCTGAGACGACTCACCTCACCCACGGTACCGAACCTTACATTACCATAGCCACCATACTACTGCATAACACACGAGTCTGCGTACTGCAGATGTGCTCCTCTTATTTACTTACTGGAGACTGAATGTTTATTCATAAATATACAGAGTGTACATGTTTAATATAAAAGAGAATTTTCATATCCAAATAGACTAAAATAGTCGATTGTAAATAATACAGTGATGATAATATGCGTGAAAAGTCTTTACGCATGTACAGTTGTGATGGAGAGAGAGAGTGTGCATGTATGTGTGCAGTCAGTCCTGCATTTCCCTCCCTGAGGTTCACTCGAGTGTGTGTTAAATATTTAATCCAAGTGTCCATGATGTGTGTGTGTTGTAAATGTGTGTGTGTGTGTTTGTGTCTTATGATGTAATTCTTGATGTAATTAAAAGTGTGTATACCTGAACATCAAGACAGCACACTTAGGTGGACTCTCTCTCTTCATCTTCCTCTCACTGTTTCATATGCACACACGCTCTCTCTGTCAGCATGCACAGACAGTTCTTCTGTGTTACTGTGGTGTTGTGTCTGTATGAAGCAGGTAGAGTAGAGAGAGAGTGAGAGAGAGAGAGAGAGAGAGAGACTCTGAACGATCACTTGAGCAGGTAAATCTGGATTTTAGCTATTGCGAACTTTGTTGAAATGAGGCTGAATTTCATTCATTAATTGTTGCCTTAAAGGCAGATGATTGGATAAGGTTTACAGGTATATTCTGTTACAGATCAGCTCTGGCAACCAATTTTAAAAGACCAAACTGAACACACATACAACACAAACACACACACACACACACACACACAAACAAACATACAAACAGACAAACTCAAAAGTAGTACCTCAGAAACACTAGAGAAGCCTCAAACAGTGACCCCATGACAGTCAACATTTACAAGAAATCCCTCAAAATAAGAACATTATTTTAATTAAGTTTCACTGGTTTAAACGCATTGCAGCTGTTAGAAATGTTCATTTTTAAATGTGCAGAAAGCCACATCAGGTTTATTTTTTAGCAGATGCTTTTATTCAAAATAGCTTTGCCTAAAAAGTAGCATTAAATGTTCAGTGTTGAACATTTAATGCCAGTGATGGTGCCCAGTGATGGTGACTCTCTATGAACACATCCAGTTAGTACACATACACTGAAGTAGTGAGTTATGAACACACACTCAAAACAGTGTGCAATAAAAAGCACTATATTAAAATGATTCAAATGTAATGTGATAGGTAGCATGAGAGTTTTTGTCGGGTAACTGTTTTATGTGTGTAGTGTGCAGTCTACACCAGCTCTGATCTCTGGGTGTCTCTTAACGACCAGTGAACAATGATATTAAACAGCTCAAAATCAAATGTAGCTCTGTGCACATCCACAGACAGTCAGTCTGATGAACACAAGCAGTTCGAGGGGCGGGGCTTTGAGCAGGTGGGATTATTATGGTTCTGTTTGATGGTGTGTCGCTCTGATGGAGTAAATTTGAGTATTTTAACTCATTCCTGTGATGTTTTTATTATGTTCAGACTCAGACGATCCAGTTGGCCCTGCAGAGGACGGTGGAGTTTTACACACAGAGAGACATCAGGTGATTTAGTTTTGATGGATTAAACTTTATTCCTTGTAAGAAGCAGCTGAGATAAAGTTAAAAAAAAGATTTATCAGTGCATGTTATTCCAAACCAGCTGGTGTCATTAACAGTTCATGTACTCATTGTTCAGGCCGCTGTTGTCAATAAAGCAATAGTTAACACAATCTGCAGCTACTTAACATGACAATAACAGAGGTGATGACACTAACAGAAATAACAGTTGATCTGAAACATTTATTTCTCTGTCTCTCTCTCTCTCTGTGTTACTCTCTCTCTGTCTCTGCAGTGGGCAGGAGTTTGTAAGGAGTGTGTCAGATGAACACAGGTGTGTGTTTGAGAACTCTCGCTGTGACACACAGACGGACATCTCAGGAATACTGAAGTACACAGCAAATATTTTAGGTACTTACACACTTATGATACTGCAGAAATAAAGTTAATATATAGAATCTTTTTGTAAAGTCTAACCTAATGTTTCCACCAAACTGCAGGCTGAACACACACGCAAAACCTCAACATTGACCTTAACACACATTTACTGACCCCGACACACACACACACACACCAGCTTCAATTCACTTGCCTTTAAACTGCATTCTTCCTTCCTGAGCTGTTGCTAAGATACTAACTCTGCCACCCATAACTAGAACACATTTATAAATAAACCGCCATGAGGCGTTTGAACTGAGCGTGCCCAGCTACACTACTGCACTCTCACTTTTATCTAGCAGAGCCTCGTGGCTTCACATGCTGCAGTTATTATTCTGCTAATCGATCGTGTGGCTCAACTCTTACACAAATTTTCCAGCTGTATGTGAAAACATGTTTAAAGTTAAAGGCAAACGAAAAAAGCGAATGTGTTGAACGCTGTTTAATTGCTGGTGAATGTGTGTTATAAAACAGATCATTTCAACAGTGTCCAATGTTCAAAGTCATTATAAAATGCTGATAAACACACCTGTGACCAGCTTGGCAACCATAAACAGCCTACAGTCAGACTAATAGACTATATTATTTAAGAGTGATTTATTTGATCATTTTTAAGTTGATCTATTTATTCAACATTTGTGTCTTTTATCAAACATCTGTTGCAGCTGAATTAAAAGTGAATTCTAGGCCATTTGTGGCATATGTTGATCAAAGTAACAAAATAAGACCAAAAAAAATTGGGCAAGCACTTTATTTCCTCTAAATGCAGAATGTGTGAAAACATATTGTCAGAGCAGACGTCCAGCTCAGAATCTGCTGTTCATGTAGAAACACAGTGTTTATGTTTCAGTAAGCTGCGACTCGTCTCTTGTGTTCTAATCTCTGAAAAGATTCAGTTTGTCTAATCTTTGTTTTGTTGTGCACAGACGTGGACTTTGCTGCTGTACGGGGGCGATTTGGAGAGGAATTCTTTGGTTTGTGTCTTGAGGAGAATGAGAGGGTTCTGCGAGCTCTTGGGGGGAACCTGCAGGATTTCTTTAATGGTTTTGACGCTCTTCTAGAACATATTAGAACCTCCTGTGGCCGAAAAGCTTCATCCGAGGCTCCATCATTCCTATGCAAAGATGCTCCTCAGGAGAATGAAGAGCCGGCTGAAGAAACAGGTGAAAGACGCACTCTTCTCCTCCACTGTTTCAACCCTGACCCCACCGTAGGCGTGGCCATGCCGGGGCTGATACGAGCCGCCGCTCAACGTATCTACCAATCAGATGTTTCAGTGGAGGAAGCTCCTCCCACATGGCTGCACACAGTCAATGAGGATGGAGAGCTCTCAGTGGACTCCTCCCCTTCCTCATCACCATCTCCACCCTCTTCGTCATCTCCTGCCTGTTTGTCCTTCCTTATCCGAGAGGTCCGGATGCAGCTCACATCTTCATCCTCGCGCTCCACCACATCTCGCCCGCTGTCGCGCTCGCCGCTGGATTTGCGGATAAGTCTGAGCACCTTTTGCCGAGCCTTTCCATTCCACCTGGTGCTGGGACCCAACATGGAGGTTCTGCAGGTGGGTGAGGGCCTCAGAAAGCAGGCCAAAAGTGACCCGCACCGAACACTCACCTTCAGCAACAGCTTTGAGCTGGTGTCTCCCAGAATTCCCTGCACCTTCCAGAGCATTCTACTTCGACTGTCCACCCCATTCACTATTCGTACCCGGCCAGACGGATCGACACTCGACAGCAAGGAGAAGGTGAGGGAGAAGGTTCTCTGACATCATGAAATCGTTTATTAAACTGATTTTGTTAAGGCTGTTTCTAGCTGTGCAAGCCCTTGAAAAAGGTCATTAGGTTTTGAAGTGACTGAATGCAGTGCAACTTTGTGTTGAGCTCTCTTCATTGTGATGGTGTTTATGTGCACTTGTCTATAAATATTGTCAAATGATTTACAGCAAACGTAAGACATTACCTAAACCTGTAGAATTATTTCCTTCATCTGGAAAGATTATTATAAAGTGATTTGAACAGAAATGCATTGCATGTTACAGAAGCTGTGTTACATTATCTTGGTGGTTGCAGGTCATTTAGCAGGTGCTTTTATTTTTGTCTAGATACTGTGTACTGATGATGCGCTGATGGTGTACTGATGATGCGGTGATGGTGTGCTGATGAGGCGCTGATGATGCGCTGATGGTGCGCTGATGGTGCGCTGATGATGCGCTGATGGTGCGTTGATGATGCGCTGATGGTGCGCTGATGGTGCGTTGATGATGCGCTGATGGTGCGCTGATGATGCGCTGATGGTGCGCTGATGATGCGTTGATGATGCGCTGATGGTGCGCTGATGATGCGCTTGATGGTGCGCTGATGGTGCACTGATGGTATATTGATGGTTTACTAATGGTGTACTGGTTTCTGGTGCAATTTTAAACGTTTTGGGCTCGTATTGTCCTTAATATCTGGAGATCTTTATACAAATTTTACCACATCTAAAACCCACCCCTCTCTGTCTCTCTGTCTCTCTTTCCTTCTCTCTGTCTCTCTTTCTTTCTCTCTGTCTCTCTCTCTCTTTCTTTCTCTCTGTCTCTCTGTGTCTCTCTCTCTCTCTGTCTCTCTCAGATTGGCACATCATTGCTCTGTGGAGAGCAGATGTCTGTTTAACGCTCTTCAGCACTCATTCCCTTTATTGTGTGCTTTCTGGAGGGTTGGTGCCGTCAGATCTGATGTGTGTAAATGTTTGTGAGTGTGTCACAGGAAGCTGTTTGTAGGCCTTTTGATGTTTTCTCATGTAAAACAGCCACTTTTAAAGCATCAGAATCAAGGTGCTTTTGCTGACGGGGAAAATTAAACAGAATGATAATGAAATTAGAAGTCAGGTGTTAACTTCAGCAGAGATTACAAAGAGAGAGAGAGAGAGCAAAACACCAGAGTCTGTGTTTTTCAGCAGATTGGTGCTAATAAAAATGAAAAGTGCAAAGTAGATGACATCAGATGAATCAAAATTGTCTGTAAGGACTAATGATCAGCTTGTTCTGTTCTGTTAAGGCTCCAGGTTTTAATCTCTCCTCGTGACCTTTGGAGGACCTAGAATTAAATATATATATTTATATGTGTGTACTGAAGCCAGGGGAGGCATATTTTTGTATCTCAGGGCTGATGATATATTTATTGTAGTGTACACTAACTGATTGAACCACCACAGACATGCTTGAACTCTATCCAGGATTATTCCACTGCAGGGTTCCACAGTGCTAGAACTTTTCTATGGTTCTGGATCTAGTGCGGAGTGAATGGTTTATTGGTGTGGTGTGATGTTATGGTTTTGTGATGTTATGGTTTGGGGGTGTGCTGTTATGGTTTAGTTGGGTGATGTTATGGTTTGGGGGTGTGATGTTATGGTTTGGGGGTGTGATGTTATGGTTTAGTGTGGTGATGTTATGGTTTAGTGTGGTGATGTTATGGTTTAGTGAGGTGATGTTATGGTTTAGTGTGGTGATGTTATGGTTTAGTGAGGTGATGTTATGGTTTGGGGGTGTGATGTTATGGTTTAGTGAGGTGATGTTATGGTTTAGTGAGGTGATGTTATGGTTTGGGGGTGTGATTTTATGGTTTGGGGGTGTGATGTTATGGTTTGGGGGTGTGATTTTAGTGAGGTTTGTTGACTGCAGTGGTACAAACAGTATGGTGTTTAGCAGTTAGCTGCTTTTCTCACTGACTCACTCTTGTAATTTTGAAACTAGGACACCTTGATGTTTATAAAACACACACACCACACTAATAGAATATGTGTATAAACCAGATTAGAAATCACATTTACAAGGTTGTTATTGAGACCATAAAGTGATTTATAAGTGTGTGTGGGTATGTTAACACGACCACTTAAAACATGTGAGACAATCTGTTTAGCATACATGTATCTGTGTGTGTGTGTGTTTCCTTGCCCCTGTCCCGGCTGAGTAGATGTTTTATGCAGCTGTGGGAAGTTCTGCTTTAATAATGCAGTAAGCTGCACAGCCGTGTGTGTGTGTGTGTGTGTGTGTCCTGTTATCGCCATAAAAACTGCGAAATTTGATGAGTGATGAGATGGAATAAAATAACATGTAGTCACACACACACATACACACATGTACACACATACACATGCACTTTTAAAATTCTCTTTTTGTTCACACATGAAATTCACTGTTGTTCACTGAAATTCACTGTTGCAATTCACTGTTGCATGTAACAGATGTGTTCACTTGCAGCACTGCAAGCAGATGGTGTGTGAATTTGATATCTGTGTTATGTAATTGGCTGTTGATGAGTGTAAACGTTACACTGTCATGTAAAGCTCAGAGGATTCAGTGTCGTCACACACTCTCATCCACGACACGTGTGTGTGTGTGTGTGTAACAAACACCAATAACATCACTATTCTTGTAACACATCGAGATTGTAGATATATTATATAGATATATATAAACTGTAAACATATTTCCATAAATCATGCAGAGAACCAAGACAACTTGCTTAAGAATTCCATAGCAACCAAATCCTAATAAAAGAACTCACTCTCTCTCTCCCTCACTCTCTCTGCCTCAGAGATTTGGTGTGTGCGCATTTGTGTGTGTAGAAAAACAAACACATCAATATTACTGCTATAAATGAATAATTCCATACAAATGAATTGCATTTGTAATATGATATTGACACATTAAACACTTTACCCTTCTTTGTGTTTGTGTGTGTGTCTTAGGTGATGGAGCTCAAGGGTCAGATGCTCCACCTGCCTGAATCCAACTCCATCATGTTCCTGGGTTCTCCACGTGTTGATAGGCTGGAGGAGCTCATGGGGCGGGGCTTACATCTGTCTGACATCCCTATTCATGATGCCACACGTGATGTCATCCTGGTGGGTGTGTCTGACAATATAATGAAGCTCAATTCTACACTGGAAACAAACAACTTGGAATCCTGTGGGAAATTCTCTGGGAATTACCAAACAGACATTAGAGGCTTACGTAGAGACCACACGTTAACATAACTGATAGTCTCAGAACTGTAAGCATACATCAGTTGAACACTACAGTAACACATCTGCAATAAACAGGTTACAGTTAAAATTAAATGACATCATTTGCTTTTGCAGTTGTGTGTTACAGCTGAACACACGTGGTGTTTATATACCACACTGTTGGCAGTCCACACCTCTTCACTGGGGTAAAACACAGTGGAAATGACTGTACCTCACAGTTTCTCAGAGCTTTCAGAGGTTACACTGTATGTGTGTGTTCCAGTGAGTTCAGGAATCTAGCATGTTCACGGCGGAGAACAGCCGCTGGAGTCACAGAGAAGGCAGAAGATTTCCTCTGTGACACAATGCTTCTCTTATCCCTGCAGGTGGGAGAACAGGCCAAAGCTCAGGATGGACTGAAGAAACGCATGGACAAGCTGAAAGCCACGCTGGAGAAGACCCATCAGGCTTTAGAGGAGGAGAAAAGGAGGACAGTGGACCTGCTCTACTCCATTTTCCCTGGTGACGTGGCTCAGAGGCTGTGGCAGGGACTTCCTGTTCAAGCCAAGAAGTTTGATGATGTCACCATGTTGTTCTCAGACATTGTGGGGTTCACAGCCGTGTGTGCGCAGTGCACACCCATGCAGGTCATCAGCATGCTGAACGAACTCTACACGCGCTTCGACTATCAGTGTGGAATACTGGACGTCTATAAGGTACACA
>JAZGTJ010012041.1:0-16255 GCA_036877575.1 Botia almorhae
GGGGGTTGTTTGGGAAACCTTTTTAAAAACAGTCATTGTTTCTATGGTTCTGTGCAGAAATTACATACCAAAGCTATGATTCACTGCTGAAGTTCATACCAAAATTATTACTACTTTTGCCTTGATTTTGTAGTGTTCTCATGTTTGTGCTCTGCTAAGATATCCAGATTTTGACAATTCTTTCCCTTTAAGGGCATTCCGAGGAAAGCATATCACGCTAGTTGTGCGTTTTCCAAACCAAGGCCGACAAGTGGATGACCTGGATATCTGGTCTCACACCAACGACACGATCGGCTCTGTGCGACGCTGCATTCTAAACCGAATCAAAGCCAACAGCACGCACACCAAGATTGAGCTGTTCATCGGGGGAGAGATCATAGACCCGGCAGATGACAGGAAACTAATTGGGCAGCTAAACCTCAAAGACAAAACTGTAGGCATTCATTTGTCTGTCTTTCCTAATTCACTCAGTTGGCACTTTCACACAATAACCTTTGATGTAAATGTAACAGAATTTTGTGAGAAGGACCCTTTGACAAACTGACAGCAAATCAGCTCTGGCAATTTGCGGTCTTTAAGGGTTAGTTCACCCCCCAAAAAAAGTCAATCATTTACTCACCATGGCTTTCATCAGTGGAACACAAGGATATATGGTAATGAGAGTATTGTTCTTTTTATACAAGGAACAGAATGATAACTGAGGCTGTCAGTCTTTATTTGTAAGGCTCTCTCTTTTGTGTTTCACAGAAGAAGGAATATGAGGGGACGTAAATTACATTTTTGGGTGGACAATGTATTGTTAAAAATGTTATTGTTTTCTTTTCATTGCACATTGATTCAAATCATGACTGGCGTAGTGCAGTTTCTAAAAAGTTAGAAGCTAGCCCTCAGCGCTTGTTTTCAAAACACGTAGTTGACAAAAGTTATTTATACCTTATTTATTTTTATTGCTTTTTTAAGCTTATCACAGCCAAGCTGACCCAGGTCAGCGCCAATATGCCTTCCAGTCCAGACAGCTCGTCAGACTCCTCCACTGGCTCTCCTGGTAACCATGGCAACCACTACAGTGAAGGCCCAAACCCTGAAGTGGAGAGCTGTCTTCCTGGTGTGGTGTGTATCATGCGTACAGTATCAGAGGGGCGGGAAAAATAAAGGGTTTGGGGTTACTGTACAGTCCTACAGAATTTGGATCAGGACATGTACAGTCATTACTGTAAAATAATCACCTTTCTGTTTTACCTCTTTGCATTGGGATCCTGGTCACCCATTCGCCTAGCTCACTAAATATTTTCCCTAATATGTTGTAATGTGTCAACACACCATATGTTGTGCTAGGAATGAGCTATAAGCTGTCAGCATTGTGCTTTTAAGTAAGTCACACAGTCCCTGATTGACAATCCCAAAAGCTGATATGGGTATCATTTAATTCTACCACATTTATTGTAACTTTGTGTTGAGTACATGTTAAATGACTACACTAACTTCCTGTAATTTGTATGTAACTACACTAAGTTCCTGTACCTCTGACATTCCACTTATTATCGTCTCAGATAATGTCACTGCACCTGCGCTACATCTCTTTCCTCTGGCAAGTTGCGGATCTGGGCTGTAATCTCAACATGCCTCTCCTTCGGGACGGAGCTCGCGTTTTAATGAAGCTCATGCCTCCAGGTGCTGTATACGACCCATTAAATTAAATGGCTTCAGACATACAGCTAAACTGATCTTGTTATTTATTACTCGCTGTTGGTGCCTTTTAGATAACACCACTGTGGAGAGCCTGCGGGCCATCTGTCTGGATCACGCCAAACTTGGAGAAAACAGCCTTAGCCCCACGTTGGACTCTCGTTTCTTTGGACCATCCCCGTCTCAAGTGCTTTACCTGATAGAGGTTTGTCTTTATAATAATACATAATATGAGGGATGAATTCGACTGGTTCCATACCAGTCTACAGAGTTACCAGAATGTCAGTTCTGAGACAAATAACTGGTTGTGTGTGTTTCTCATTTCATAAAAGGATAGTTCACCCATCATTTATTAAACGTCTTGTCATTCCAGCCCTGTATCACTGTTTCTCTTCTGTTAAAAGAGAAGATATTTTGAGGAATGTCTCAGTGCTGTTGTGTCCACACAGCAGCACAGTCAGTAGGTGCCACTGTTGTTTGGTTACCAACATAAAGAATCTAAAAAACAAAGTCATACAGGTTTGGAATAACATGAGGATTGAGTAAATAATGGAAGAATTTCAGGGTAACTAACACGGCTAAACGTTGAATCTTAACAATGTCTCTGTATGTCCCAGGTGGTGTATGCCTTGCTCATGCCTGCTAGCGGAACGTTAGGCGAGGATGCTAGTGACTTCCAGTACAATTTTCTAAAGAGCGGTGGCTTGCCTCTGGTTTTGAGCATGCTCACCAGAAATAACTTCCTGCCAAATGCCGACATGGAGACCCGGCGGGGAGCGTATCTCAATGCACTAAAAATAGCCAAACTTCTGCTCACAGCTGTAGGCTTTGGCCACGTGAAGGCTGTGGCGGAGGCCTGCCAGCCCGTGGTGGAGGGGACCATCCCTGTATCGCCCGTAAGTCGCCCTTGCGCTAGCAATTGGTGATATGCCATATCACAATATTACATATGATATATTAATATGTAAAAAATACCCATCTGGTCTTCAATACGCACAATAAGACACAAGTCAATACAGGTGAAAGGTGCTGTTGTAATGTGGAGAATAGGTTGAATCTAATGTTAAATAGTGTGCAGCGCTAAGCATTTTAATTTCTATTTGAGACCGTAACCTTTCTGCCTCTCTGGCACTCATTAATCACAGTAGGAACAGGCTGGCTCACCCCCGGCAGCTCCACAAATGTCAAGGGTGTACTGTGTCTGTAGTGTCTGGTGAGAAAAGACCCACACAGACTCCAAAGGATTTGCTGTCTGTAGTAATAAAATGAGGCTGGAGAAGAGACTGACAGTTACGCTTGAATTATTAAACAATGTTTTCTTTACTGTCTAACAGTCTAAATTATCCATCAATACAATATTGACAGGATTTCAAGTGTCTGTTTAAAAAAATAATAGAAAAATAATACACACCCTGGAAAAATTCAGAAATAATGCAGATTCAGAAATAAGGTGATATGATATCTCTGTCTTTGACATGTACTATCTCTGTCTTTTGCTTCAGCCGACAAAAAGTGAAATGTGCAAAAGAGACAGAAGGTTCAGGAAATGTGGTTTTTATTTCGCAGATAAACCAGGCCACACATGACCAGGCTCTGGTGCTCCAGAACGCCCTGCAGAACATCCCAAACCCCTCCGCTGAGTGCATGCTGCGGAACGTGGCCATCCGCCTCGCTCAGCAGATCTCTGATGAGGTGCGTACACAACTGTCATCCGCAGAAACTGGTTTGTCTGCTCTTGGGTGAAATGAATGTCCTCGGCTGTCTTGATTTAAAATGCCTGTAATGTAGTTCTTGATCAAAAGGTAGTCACAGAAATATTTATGTTTCCATGATTTTATTAAAATGGATTTGAACTTAAAAAATGTGCCAAAAAAGGTTCCAAATATTTCCAAAAGTTCAAAGTACAAAAATGTGTCCGTTGTTGTTTGGCATAAGAAATGCGTAGGAAAATGTAAAATTCCAAGGTCAGCTTTCATAGTTTGTCCTCCACCTTTTCCCAGAACTTCTTCCAGGCCTCCAAGTACATCCCAGATATCTGTGTCATCCGAGCAGTTCAGAAGATAGTCTGGGCTTCAGGCTGTGGCTCTGTCCAACACGTCTTCAGCTCCAATGAGGAGATCAGCAAGATCTACGAGAAGGTGCACCTTCTGACATTACACCGAAAATACACAATGTGTAAACGATTCGAATCTGACTGCATATTTACTTCTGTGATTTGATCTTCTGCAGACCAATGCGGGTAATGAGCCAGATGCAGAAGATGAGCAGGTGTGCTGTGAAGCTCTGGAGGTCATGACCTTGTGTTTCGCCCTAATGCCTACTGCACTAGATGCACTTAGCAAAGAAAAAGCCTGGCAGACCTTTATTATAGATCTGCTGCTTCACTGCCAGAGCAAGTGAGTTGTAGCGCACGTGCTAACCCTGCCCAGTGTAGAGTACTAGTGTCATTCATTTATGGAAAACGCACATGCTCAGTTTCATAAATGCTGCTTGTTTCTAGGTCTGTTCGTCAAATGGCTCAGGAACAGTTTTTCCTCATGGCCACCAGATGCTGTATGGGCCATAGGCCTCTTCTGTTCTTCATCACCCTCCTCTTCACAGTTTTAGGTGTAAGTTTCTTCCATATTTCCCCTCATCTCGTTCATTCGCAACGCCGCCTGATTGTGTCGCTTTGTTTTTCGCAGAGCACTGCAAAGGAACGAGCGAAGCACGCTGCCGACTACTTCACTCTTCTGAGGCACTTACTCAACTATGCATATAACAGTAACATTAACCTTCCTAATGCAGAAGTTCTCCTGAACAATGAGATCGACTGGTTGAAACGAATCCGGGTACGTCCAGTTACACGAACTGCTTTTATAGTTAAAATTGCACCGGTACTCTTGGGTGGTCAGATTTTCGGTTTTAAGTGCAAATGTGGGTCTTGGTTCTTCTCAGGATGAAGTGAAGAGGACCGGGGAACCTGGGGTTGAGGAGACCATTCTGGAAGGTCACATTGGCGTCACAAAAGAGCTGCTGGCTTTTCAGACCCCAGAGAAGAAGTTCTACATAGGCTGTGAAAAAGGAGGGGCAAGTCTCATCAAGGTAAACCTTGTTGCATTGATTATATGATATGTGAGCTCTGGCACATGTTCTCCAGACTGGGTGTGACAGGTTTATGGGTTTTGTTTTCCAGCTGCTGATACGAATGCCCCTTCCTAGTTTCGTTTTAATGCAGTTACTAATTAATGCTCTTTTTTTTATAGGAGTTAATGGATGACTTCATCTTCCCCGCATCTAACGTGTACCTTCAGTACATGAAGAGCGGAGAGTTCCCCACTGAGCAGGCCATACCTGTGTGTAGCACCCCAGCCACCATCAATGCTGGCTTTGAACTGCTGGTCGCCCTTGCCGTCGGATGTGTGCGAAATCTCAAGCAGATTGTGGACACCCTAACTGATATGTACTACTTAGGTACTACTGCTATGTGTTTTAACATTAGAGGGTTTTTTGGAAAAGTATAGTTTGGCATACTTTGACAACATTGGGGTGACATGGTTTGGATGGATTTATGCACTTATTTACTTGTTTTTTTTATGCTACCAGGTTGTGAACCACTTACAGAATGGGAGTATTTGCCACCGGTTGGCCCGCGGCCCACCAAAGGTTTTGTGGGCCTGAAAAATGCAGGTGCCACTTGCTACATGAACTCAGTGATCCAGCAGCTCTACATGATTCCCCCTATTAGGAACGGTATCCTGGCCATTGAAGGCACAGGCAGCGATGTGGATGATGATATGTCTGGAGATGAGAAGCAAGATAATGAGGTACTGCAATATATGGTGCATTTAGCAGTTTTGGTGTGGTTAGCAGAAATTCTGGCCAATATGTGAAATGTCGGTTCAGTTCACTGGTTCATCTCAGGAAGTGGTCTGAGTATGTATCACTAAAGCATGTATATCATGCGTGTAAACACAAAGTGTTCCAGAGAGTTCTCATTTTTAACACTTGCGGTGTTAATGATTGCTGTGAAGTTGTACAGTCAATGTGATACAAATGCAGTACATAAATTTTTGTGTGAATGGAGTCAACAAAATTGGAGCGAAACTAGATCTGAGTCCACTTTCAAGGCCAAAGGCAATCTAAATGCAAAGTTATCACACTTCTTTTTCCACTTGTTTTGACTGTTTCACGTGGTCTGGCACTTGAAAACTAAAATGAGCTGTTTAAATTAAAGCAGGGGACATTTGAGAAACTAGTGCTTGAGTATGTGGGGACGCTCCGGGGGAGGGGAGAGCTCAGGTGGAAGGGTGTGGCTTGTTTCCCGGTATAATTGGGCTCAGGTGTGCCCTTAAGTCTGTGATTGTTGTTCTGGACACACACAGGACACACACATTGCTTCAGGCAAGGTTTATTCCTCTTGACATTTTTTTAATGCGTGTTAATCCTTAAATTTAATGTAATTCTTAAGTTAATGAGCTGCCCAATGATGATGATCATCCTTTCTCAGTACCATGTGACTGACAAACGTAGCCGTCTCTGGGCGAACGTGCCTCGTAGGCATTGCCTGGAGCTGAGGGCGTAACTGTTAAACACTTATCGTGTCTAACTCGGAAAACACTAGAATGTTTCTGAAACGTTTGCTTTCATTTTACAGAGTAATGTGGATCCACGGGATGAGGTGTTTGGTTATCAGCACCAGTTTGAAGACAAACCCTTACTCAGTAAGTCTGAGGACAGGAAGGAATACAACATTGGGGTTCTGCGGCAGCTGCAGGTCATCTTCGGACATCTAGCTGCCTCCAGATTGCAGTACTTTGTGCCTAGAGGATTCTGGAAGCAGTTTCGGTAAGAGCTCTTTGGGTCGAGGTGATTGGTGTGTAATCTAATGCGTTCCTTTTCCTCGTGACTAATGGACGAAATGGTTCTCAGGACTTTGACGGAACCCAATCAAAGTGGTTCTTGACAGGACCGATGTGTTCATCTCGATCTTTCTGCAGGTTGTGGGGTGAACCAGTCAATCTGAGGGAACAGCATGATGCTCTAGAGTTCTTCAACTCTCTGGTGGACAGTTTAGATGAGGCTTTGAAAGCGCTGGGCCACCCTGCCATGCTGAGCAAAGTTCTGGGCGGTTCCTTTGCGGATCAGAAAATATGTCAGGGCTGCCCTCACAGGTACGTCATTTGTTAGGACTTGCTGGTGGTTTGCAGTTCTAGATTTTGCTGTTGCAATAAAACACTTTATGCTGTTTTTGTCCAGGTATGAATGTGAGGAGTCATTTACAACGTTGAATATAGATATTAGAAACCATCAAAATCTCCTCGACTCCATGGAGCAGTATGTGAAAGGGGACTTGCTTGAGGGTGCAAATGCCTACCACTGTGAAAAATGCAACAAAAAGGTTTGTTTTTAATTGCGTTTCATGACTTCGGTCATGCTTGATTAGCGGAGCGCAGCGATAAGCGCAAGTTGCTAACGCGGCTGTATGGCAGGTGGACACGGTGAAGCGTTTACTCATTAAGAAGCTGCCGCCTGTGCTGGCCATCCAGCTGAAACGCTTCGACTATGACTGGGAACGAGAGTGCGCCATCAAGTTCAACGACTACTTCGAGTTCCCCCGGGAGTTAGACATGGAGCCCTACACAGTAGCTGGAGTAGCTAAGCTCGAGGGATCTGATATGCATCCAGAGAATCAGGTAATAATTCACATGCTGAACCTGTCTGTGTGTTTCAGTCTAGCTGTATGATGTGGACGTTTTATCTGTCGAATCTGTTAGGATGTGCACAGACATATTCCACCAACAGAAGTTGTTTTCTAGTTGGTACGTTGTTGGAATTAAAGCTGCAATCTGTAACTTTTTTTTGTTTGAAAAGAATTATTAATTACATAACAGATCAGGGTTCAGAACTGTATCTTTACCTTACCCTGATTCGCAACAGGATGTTTATGACTTATAAACGTCAGATTTTCCAGGAAATGTCAGTTTAGCTTCATTTAAATTAATTTATCATACATAATAAAGTATGTAAAGTAATTGCAATTTTATGTTTTAAACAGAGATGGCGATAGGCAGGCAAACGTTACAGATTGCAGGTTTAAATTAGGTATTTCTTTAATTGATGAGGGGCCCAATGATGATCCTCATCCTTGCTCAGTACCAAGTGACTGACAATTTTGCTATCTCTGAGCAAATATGCCCTGTTGGCATTGCCTGGAGCTGAGGGCGTGGCTATCTTCTCTAACACTCATAGCAGCAGAACGTTATTGAAGTGCTTGCTTCAGTTCTACACAGTGGATCTACAGGGTTTTGTTTGTTTTCTTATGGTACCAGGTGATCCAGCAGAATGAACCTTCTGAGCCAGAACCCCCCTGCAGCTCTCGATACCGTCTTGTGGGTGTGCTGGTCCACTCTGGCCAGGCTAGTGGAGGTCACTATTACTCCTACATCATTCAGAGGAACGGCAGTGGAGGTGAGGGCGAGAGGAATCGCTGGTACAAGTTTGACGACGGTGATGTCACCGAGTGCAAGATGGATGATGACGAGGAGATGAAGAACCAGTGCTTTGGAGGAGAGTACATGGGTGAGGTCTTCGACCACATGATGAAACGCATGTCCTACAGGAGACAGAAGCGTTGGTGGAACGCCTACATCCTCTTTTACGAGCGCATGGACACACTAGACAAGGACAGCGAGCTGGTCAAATACATCACTGAGCTCACTGTGACCAGCAAACCCCACCAGGTGAAGATGCCCTCCGCCATCGAACGCAGCGTGCGCAAACAGAACGTGCAGTTTATGCACAACCGCATGCAGTACAGCTTGGAGTACTTCCAGTTCATCAGGAAACTGCTGACATGTAACAGTGTCTACCTGAACTCACCGCCAGGTAAATCCACCCATTGACCTTTCTCTGTTTTTATAGTTTGGATCATTAACATTTCATCTATATAAGATAGATATATACCTATGTCATGTTAAAGCAGGGGTGCCCAATCCTGCTCCTGCAAGGCCAGTCCTGCAGAGTTTAGCTCCATCTTGCCTTAACACACCTGCCTGGAAGTTTCTAACCTAGTAAGACCTGATTAACTGGTTCAGGTGTTTGATTAGGGTTGGAGCTAAACTCTTGCCAGGCACTGTCTGTCTAGAAGTAGGATTGGACACTCTGTGTTAAAGGTTTTTGCTCTCCATATTTTTTAAAGCTGAGCTTTATTTGTGGCAGGTCAAGACCATCTTTTGCCTGAAGCAGAAGAAACTGCTATGATTAGTATTCAGCTGGCTGCCAGGTTTCTCTTCAGCACTGGATTTCACACCAAGAAAATAGTCCGTGGCCCCGCTAGTGATTGGTAAGCATGTTTTATTTTCAGACACGATCACATGTGCATTTGTGATATTCATGTGTGTTCTTCACCAGAGATCTTCAGTGGTTAGTTGAGCCTTGTTTCCAAACACATTCTGTGTTTCAGGTATGATGCGTTGTGCATCTTGCTTCGGCACAGTAAGAACGTGCGTTTCTGGTTTGCGCACAATGTCCTCTTTGCGTATCCAAACCGCTTCTCTGAGTACCTGCTGGAGTGCCCCAGTGCTGAGGTACGAGGAGCTTTCTCCAAACTCATCGTATTCATTGCACATTTCTCCCTGCAAGATGGACCCTGCCCTTCACCGATTGCCTCACCCGGACCTTCAAGTCAGGTCAGTCGTTTAGAACATGTTGCTGTTCGTCTCGGCCTCAGTCAAGTCAGTTGGTTAAGTTCAACCATCACAATGTTAAAATCTGTCATGAAAGTTCATTGGTTTATTTGGTTCATTTATAGTCTTTTAGGGTTTTGAACATTTGTTGTTTTTGTTGTCTCAGGGCTGTGATAATTTGAGTTTAAGTGAACACCTGTTTCGTGCCGTACTAAACCTGCTGAGAAGGGAAGTGTCTGAACACGGCCGTCACCTGCAGCAGTACTTCAACCTCTTTGTCATGTACGCCAACCTCGGTAAGGACTGCTCACCACCTTTAAGGTTTACATCTTAAGGGTTACCATGACATTGTCATTGCTTCTCATTTCTGTTTGTTAGGCCTAGCAGAAAAGACGCAGCTGTTGAAGCTCGGGGTACCAGCCACCTTCATGCTTGTGGCCCTGGATGAGGGTCCAGGGCCTCCCATTAAGTACCAGTACGCTGAGCTGGGAAAGCTCTACACTGTTGTATCACAGCTTGTTCGCTGCTGTGACGTCACATCGCGTATGCAGTCCTCAATCAATGGTATGACTCTTGCTTAAGAGCTGAATACTTTATTTATAGTGAATTCAATATTGTAAAGCCTTAGTATAAGTTGCCCAATGAAGATGCTCATCCTTGCTCAGGACTAACTGACTGACACACAGCCATCTCCAGGCATGCGTGCCAAGTTGGCATTGCTTGGAGCTGAGGGCATTTATGCAACAGTTTTAGTCTTTCTGTTGTTGGTCCGATACAGCAACCAAATACAGACGCATGTATGTTTTCATCTGCTCTTTTTAGGTAACCCTTCCCTGCCAAACCCATATGGTGACCCCAACATCACTGCTCCCATCATGCCCCTGCAGCAGATGGTGGTGGACATCCTGTTTGTGCGCACCAGTTATGTGAAGAAGATCATCGAGGACTGCAGTAACTCTGAGGACACCATCAAGCTGCTGAGGTTCTGCTGCTGGGAGAACCCTCAGTTTTCCTCCACTGTGCTTAGTGAACTACTGTGGCAGGTGAGATCTTTCATTTGTGAAGGTTTAGGTAGGGCTTTAATGTCTTCTGGACATCTGGAGATGTTAGTAACTGTTGATGTGTTTGTGCAGGTGGCCTATTCGTACACGTACGAGTTAAGGCCTTACCTGGACTTGCTTCTCCAAATCTTGTTTATAGAGGACTCGTGGCAGACTCACAGGTTGGTCCTGGTTTTCCATCGTTTCATATAAACCATCTTAAATTCCAAAAAGTCTTCTTGGAACAATTGAGAGTAGAAAGGTGTTAAAGCAGATGAGTTCCTGAAAATAAGACCGGAGTCTTTAAATTGCATTAGATCTTCAATCACCAGGCATCTTGACTTCCTTGTTATAGATTAATCCGGTTCTTAATCCACATCACAATAACCCGTTTTATTCTTTCCTTGTGGATTGTTAGGATCCACAACGTGCTGAAAGGAATTCCTGATGACCGCGATGGGCTTTTTGACACCATTCAACGCTCTAAAAACCACTACCAAAAGAGAGCCTATCAGTGTATCAAATGCATGGTGGCTTTGTTCAGTAACTGCTCAGTGGCCTATCAGATTCTTCAGGTTGGCACCTTACCATAATAAAGCTGATAGTGTGTGTACTTAAAATGGCATGTTTTTTGAGTACGCCTGAACCAACAATTTTCTTTTTGCAGAGTAATGGTGATCTGAAGAGGAAGTGGACGTGGGCAGTGGAGTGGCTTGGTGATGAGCTGGAACGGAGGCCATACACTGGCAATACCCAGTACACCTATAACAACTGGTCCCCTCCGGTCCAGAGCAATGAAACATCCAATGGATATTTCCTGGAACGTTCTCATAGTGCCCGCATGACTTTAGCCAAGGCCTGTGAGTTGTGCCCAGAGGAGGTATGTGTTCGCTTGTGCCACTCTTCTGAAACATTCTGCAACATTAGTGCCAGCATGTTTAAAAACTGCCGGTCCTGTGTGCGTCCACCCACTAGTCAGTCATGCTTTTAAAAATGCATGGTTGCTCCTTAAAACCTTTTCAAGATTTATTCGTTTTGTAGGGAGAATTAAGCATTCAAATAATTCCCCAAATACGCAATAAAATCTTCCAGACTTGACTGTTTAATGGCGGAAAGCACAAAAAAATTAAATGGCAATAGGAATTTTCTCTTGTGTTTTAGTTGTACATTTGGAAGGGACTCTTAGCAGTCATCTGGTTTCTAGATTGATACCCTAGCCATGTTTGACTATAGATAGGGCTTTGAGTTTTCGATTTTTTTTTTTATATTTTCTTTATTACCAGGTTTTAATTCTGTTTTTAAGTGCTAAATGCTACTGCTATTTGTGTATCTTGCGTTTCATTTTCATGTTTGATTTCATGCCATAGCTATCGTTTAATAAATTAATTTCTATAAAAATTGATTTAGCCAGTTCAGTTTAATCGATTGCAGAATTCCAAAGATGTTTTAATTGTATGCAGCTGTAGATAATTCACTTGCATTTGTTGAACCCGTATGCATTAATAACTGCCATTTCAAACTAGTGCCACTTAACGAAGCACGAGGTGGTACCTGAAGAGGACGCAGGTCGGAACCCGTCCTCTGCACAGCAACTGTTGCCAGGGGAAGTGACAGGCCAGCAGCAAAACACCGTAAGACTTGCATGGCCAGCCACCCTGGTGCTATCTGCATAACGTTTTGGTGTTTACAGGGCGTGTTGTAGCCAGATTCATCTTCCAACTTTCTCAAACAACTGAATCATCTGTTATTTCTGTTCTGCATTTTAATGTGTTCCAGATCGTTTCTTTGTAATGATATAATTACTATAATTACAAAACTTAATGTGATAAAATAATCGAAAACTCCAAGCCTTGGCTATAGTGTAGAATCGAGTTGCAGGTTGTGTTTGGTGGTGTTTGTTTGGGTGTTAAAATGTGATATGGTTGTTGTAAATGGAAATCTTGCGGTTTAATTGCGTGTGAGGGGAAAAATATTGTTTTAAAGAACTTGCTTATTATTGTAGTCACGCCTCTTAAAACTCTGTGGTCTGAAGATTTAAAATTATTTTTCAAACTAAAGATATACATGGCCCTGTTTACACCTGGTATTAATGTCTGTTTCGGGCAATCAACAAGATTTACATTTACACCTGGTGTCATGTCTTCCTCTGTCAACGCTTTCCATTGTGTTTTGAGGGAAGGGTCTCTGATTTTCACAACGGCATACATCATTTAATATATCATTGTTACGGTGTGTTGATTAATACACTTCTGCATTTTAATCTCACCACAAATGTTTATGTAAATGCCGTTTTAAACACACAGCTGTGTTAAGTGAACTTCAGATGATCTGTGTCGTCTGTTGTACTTTCTGGACCCAATTTGCATCTATATTTAGCATTGTGCGATCAGATGGCCCAAATACTGTGTGATGGTTAATACTGTGTGTTAATGGAGCTGAAATGCTTGTCTATTTATGGTGTCCACATGTCTTGTCACAGTTTTTATAGTGCAAACCATAAACCTGATTCTTTCAAAGTAATTTACCTTGTTGATTTAAATCAAACACTGTGAAAATAAGCCGAGCATTTAATTGACACTGTGTTTAATGTTTGAAGTTTGTAAGCTCCTTTTAGTGAAACTAGCACAGACCTCCAAGTAATTGGTACGGAAAATTTGAATTGCTTGGAACAGTTATTAAAAAGTGTATCTTTGTGTCTTGTGCTGTATTTGTCGTGCTGAACTCGTGTAATGATGGTTGTTTTAGGAGCCTGATGATCAGGAGGGTCTGGATGACCAGGAACCTTCTCCACCAGAGGACACCACTCTGTACCCTCATTCTCCAGGCACAAAATATCAACAGGTACTTCCTAGAGAGCGATCTGTGGAAACATGCGTTTGTAAAATTCAACGGTTACATAACGGAAGCCAAAAACAAACGCATGGCAAAGTAGTTCATTACATGAAGATCAAAGATCAAGCTCATGTTTTTGATGATCTTGTGTCTTTCAGCAGAATAACCTCCCACACACACAGCCATACACTGGCCCTGCAGCACAACACGTCAACAACCCTCAGCGTCCAGGCCCGCGAGCACAAGAGAACTGGGAGCCCACCGAGGAGGTGCCGCCTAGCCAGACTAAAGACTAATGATATGTCCTCCCACTGTCCTCCATCGGAGTTCTCCAGCGAGATCCTGGAATCCAGAGCAAGGCCGGGCCCCACCATGCCGCTCCACTCCAGAGCCTGTGTAACCAGAACATTCAGCTTCCCTTCAGTTTCTAACCCTGGAGTGGAGCCTCCTCGTCTGCTCTGCAGTATTAACTGTCAAAAGTGTAACTTGCGGTGGACTGTGCATATTGTTTGTAATAAAACGGGCCTGACGCACTTGTCTCATGACAAAGGTGTAGATACTATGTTAATGTTTTGACTGTTCGAAAACGACAGCATGAGGCTGTTCCGAGACTGCAGATTTACGAAAATGGCAAAAACGACAAAAAAAGTTGCAAAAACAACACAAAAAAAAGTTGCAAATACAACGGTGAAAGACAAAAAAAAGTTTTATCCCATGCTCTGTAGTAAGGTTTGGGCCGTTTGGGTCATTCTACTTTTGATCATACATTATATTCACGTCAAAGCTTAACCGGTTATTGGCACCTGGTGAGCAAGAGTTGGCCATTGCGTGTGAGCGATTGAACGGTTGGGTGATCATTATGTTTAGTTGACGTGAACGGGGTGACGCGACTTTGTTTTGGAAATTCATATTGCCTTTGCTCTTCTGATGATCATTTGAAGGCTTCAGCTGACACGCTGTAACATCTTCGCATGGCTTCACATCAAAATAGTATAGCGAAGGGAAGTTCTGCGATTTCGTTCTCCACCGCTATTCAGAAGAGCACTTTTGTTCCTGCACCCCTCCCCCCACACGCTCTTCTAGATTTGATGTTTTCGAAGCAATGTAAGAAATGAGTGGCTTTACTATTGCACACGTTGTTCCAGATAAATATTTGGCTGTCGCTTATCGGTGGGACAAACCGCTTCTGATCATAGGAATTTTAAGAGAAAATATATGCAACGATTTGATATGTCAGGATTCCTGGAACTTTAGTGGACTGATCTCGGTTTGCTTATTTGTCTCTCCTTGGTTGGACCTTGCGGTAGACAAATAAACTCCTGGCAATGTAGGTCACCTGACTTTGATCCCTGTTCACATTTGTGTGCTCGAATAGAAGCTCAGTCTGGGGACTCTTCAGTTACGGAGAATAAACGTAAAGCAGGGTTGTACCGTAAAATAACTGCTGGTTAGTCATGTTGCAACTTCAGTTAGTATAAAGTCTCTTGGATAAAGGAGTAAGCATCAGTAGATACTGTATGTATTTAATTGGTAACTTGAATGCTTTTTCTTGGATTTTGTTGGAAAATACCAAATACTCCTGCGAATGAAAATATTCTGCCCATCCTATATTTAAATATTTTGCTGTTTTATTTTATAGAATTTATTTTGTTGTATTTCACGAAAAGAAAAATAGAATTTGATTTAAGAGGAACATTTTTGTCCTTGTGTTATTTTTAAAGATTATTGACTGTACAGAGTTCTTCGCCCTGTTTTTTGCCGACTTTTGTTTTGGCCATGATGTGACGTTGAATTCTGAAACCACAGTCACAATGTTGACTTTCACTTTGTGAGGTTTTTTGTGCACAGAAATATTAGAGATAAGCATTGCGCCCTTCAAGAATAAAGACAAAGAAATCAGGAAACTGTCTTTGGATTTGTTTGGATCTTGTAAAGGTGCAAAACATGTTTTATATTTACTGTTACTGGACTCATGAACACTATCCAGTTTCCACAAACAAATCGTACAAGATTTCCCTATTGCATTAATGATTATTTACACTGTTCACAGACGTATCACTGCAGCATAGAGTTTCAAGTAACAACCACACGTTAAAAAATATATATAATTGCAACTCTTTGTATTGGTGGGTCAGATATTATATTCTCTTAATAGCTTCATATTTAGTCACCAATATTCCTGTACACTTTAGAACAACACTTTTAAGTTGAGTAAATGTTCACAAAATGGACAATTTTTTAAACAAACGGTAGGCTCCAGTTCCAATTTCAGTTTGTTTTCATTTAAGAAACTTCTCACAACCTTTAAAAACAAACCACACTCTTCTATCTTGAGAAACGTAAAGCTGGGCCAAAATTTGGGCTTGATAAACCCGTTAAAAGTCTTATTTTAATTCACATGAACAAAACGATTTATATTTTGTTGTAAACTAACACTTAGTACATTATCCTTGAGAAACCCTCGTCCAAAATTAACATGAATAAAGCACTAGTTTAAAAATTGGAAAACAAGCTGTCAGTTTCCTGTTTTTTTTATTCACATTTTCTTTGTGATGAGAAGGTTGTGCAGTTCCTCGGTCACCTGTCACAACCAGCTGCGGTAACATGCAGTTGGCCTATTTTGGTTAAATGCAAGACCATTGGACAGTCGCATAAACTGCTTAGACTAGTCTTACAAGTTAGTCATTTCATTTTTTAAGACTGGTCATAACTTATGTCAGTTACATAAAAATGTATATTGGTTGAATTTGAATCTACAGACTGATTAGCCCTAAATGCTAATTGGAAAGTTTAGTTCCTAAGAATTTTACCCTAATGGCTGTTTGTTTGTTACTGAATACTCAAAAGAACTAACGAGATCAAACCTTTGAATTAGCTGAGAAAACAGCACTGGCTGCTTGTCTTTCTGCCCAGGTATAGTTGCAGCTCTCAGAAGGCAGCATTACACTTTTTAAATTATATTTATCTTTGGCTTTACTCACCATGTACACTGCATTTGAAAAGCTGTTGGTTTAATGCTCTATTTACAGG
>JAZGTJ010012042.1:1518-16255 GCA_036877575.1 Botia almorhae
AGAGGAGAGAGGAGGAGATGAGAAGAGAAGAGGAGAGAGGAGGAGATGAGAAATGAGAAGAGGAGAGAGGAGGAGATGAGAAATAAGAAGAGGAGAGAGGAGGAGATGAGATATGAGGATAGGGAGGAAGGAAGATGTAAGGGTAATGGGAAAGGAAAAACATAAAAAGGTGGAAAGAGAAGGAGAGACAGGAGAACTGGGGAGAGGAGAAATGAAGAGCAGGAAAGAGAGGAGAGTGCGGGCTGTGGGCAGAATGGGCCATTGGCTTTATCCCGCTCTGATCCTCATCTCTCTTACTGGCTTTAGCAGCGAGGCCTCTCATGAGAGCAGAGGACATTGTAAAGCTGAGCACTGGTTTAACATACAGCCCGAGAAAGAGCAGAGCAGACAAAAAGAGCAAGAGACAAACTGAAGGAGAACAAGAGCGAGACATGAAGAGAAATAGCGACCGGCTTTACACAGAAGCGTTCACTGGTATAGCACGCACCTGTAAGCCATGAGAGAGATTCTCAGCCTTGAGTGGCCTTTGTGTGGGCTGAATGAGGAGGCCGAGGAGCGGCAATGTGTCTTTTATCCTGCAGAAGTGGCTTTCAGTGCTCAGAGATGGGCAGGTTGTGGAAATGAAGTGGATGGTATTAATCTTTCAACCTGAGATTTGCCTTTTAATCCATATCGGTCATATTTAAGGTGAGCGCGTGCGTGCCTGTATTCGAAGGAATGCGGATGTGCATTGCCCTTTATTCTCTCTCTCTCTCTCGCTCTCTCTCTCTCGCTCAAACACCCCCCCCTCCATCTCCTAAAGCACTTCCTGTCCTCATGGACGTTCTGACGCTCTCAGCTGTCTCTGTAACTGACTCTTCAGATCGCTGTCTGTGACATCCTCAGAACAGCCTGATAAGTCACGGTGATCTTTCTTCCTTTTCCCCGATTAGTGGCTAAGCTTTTTTTAATCTACTTCACAACCTCCAGTCAAAAACAGTTTGCAGGTGATCGCAAATCGTCCGTGTCACCAGCACAGAGCATTCCGAAATGTCAGGTTAGCCTTCGATGAGACAAAGAAAAATCTATTTTTCTTCATTGCCGCCGTATGCGTTTTTTTGTAAATAGAGATCATAACATTTCGCAAACACACTCGCTGACCTTTGATCCACATTGTCTCTCGCTCTCTTCTGTTTTGCTCGTCCCTGAGTCCCATGCCTAGGCACTCACTCTTGTAAATATTCCCACAGGGCATACGGTCTGTATCTATGGGAACAGAGGGCAGGAGTTTTGAGGAATCGGAGCTCTCTGGAGAGCCCAAACTCTGTTCTAGAAAAGAGGAGGGGTCAGAGTATGAGGAAGGAGTTTCAGTGTAGCGTTAGCTTCGGCCCCTTGTGGGTAAAAAACGGTATTATCCACAAATCCTTTACGAAAGCGACAAAGAGCAACAAGGTCGGAAATGAGACCAGCTGCCATTAAACATGGAGTTGGTAAACACTAAGTGCCAGACAATACTAAAGAGGACCAGCTATTTCCATTAGCCCTGTGCGCTTTTCAAAGAGAAACCCCACAATAGCGCAGCAACAATAGCCGCCCGCAGATGTGCTTGCTTTTGTGTACTTGCCGATTGGAATATATGCGATTGTCCTTTTGTTTATCTGCGTCGTCCTCGTTATTTTTTGTCTCTCCAATGGAATCTTCAGCTGAACGAGGTGTCGTGAGGTCACTGTTTTTAATAGCCTCACAGCAATTACTCGACGTAGCTGCGGCTTCTGCGCGAGTGAAGTGGCCGTCCGAACGGTAATAGGAAGGCAGAGAGAGACGTTTAAACTAGTTTTTGAAGATAATGTTTAAATGACTGTGTTTCTCTCTTCTGAAAGAGGGACAGAGGAAACAGGAGAGATGGAAATGCAGTGATGGCTGTAGTGTTAGCCTAGCGGCTTCAGGCATATCGAATGGTGTTCATTGTTCATTATTCAAAGGTTGACTGTCATGGCTTTTCATTGGCCGATACTGATCAAGGTCAATTTAGTGCTGATATATACAGTGGGGTCCAGAAGTGTGAGACAACTAGTTTATTAAAACACAAGTTTTCATAACAAATTATGGTAACGCTTTACAATAAGGATCCATTCGTTAACAATAATTGCGTTAGCTAACAATAATGAATTAGCTAGCATGAACATGAACTAACAATTAACAATATCTTTTTACGGCATTTATTAATCTTTGTTAATGTAAGCTCAGGCAAATGCAATTGTTTATTGTTTCTTCATAGTAGTAAACATGAACTCTTAATGTTTACGGACGCAACTGTCGATTAAAAGTATTAAGATTAACATCAATTTAACAGATTAACAGATGCTGTGGAAGTGTTGCTCATTGTTAGTTCATGTTAACTAATCCAGTAAACTAATGGTAACAAATGGAACCTTGTTGTGAAGTGCTAACCAAATTAAATTGCTAGTGAAACAATTTAAGTATAAATGTAAGATGTTTATGAATATGAAGCATCAATATCATTATATATTACATACAGTTTGTAGGTTTCATTTTAGTTTTGTCTATTAATAAATGGCACAAGCCCCTCCCCCTTTTAAAAAATGAAACTGAAACGGAGAAATAATTGCAGAAAATGTTGCAAACACGAAGTAAAAAGATGAGCACGTTCCTTCCACTGCAGCACAAGACAATCTCACAGCTCTGTGTCTCATCTGAGACAGCGAGACAGAGAGAGAGACAGACAGAGAGATGGCAGTAGATGTCAGAGGACAGCAGCAGAGACAGACAGACTCTAATCCTCTGCAGTCTGTCTGTCTTCACACCCCCCGTAAGACTTTTCAACACTGTCCTTCAGCGCAGGGGTGATGAACACGCAGCTAAAAGTCTCTCTTTTCCCTCGTCCCTTTTCTCTCCGTCCACCATGAAAAGGGCTCTGGCCGTGCCAGAATGGAAGGACAACGGTCAAGGTCTCGCATTGAGGCGCGGCGTGACGATAATTGCGGTCTAGATCGAGCTGTTTGCTGTTAGAAGCGGCCGATAAAGTGTCAAGTTTTTCGCCATGTCTGGAAAGGCTGCCGGCTCGTAGACGAGCGTACGCTCGAGCCCCATCAGGGCACATTTCAGTCTCATCTTTTATCTGTTCTCTGTTCTGTCTGTCTGTATCTCTTTCCCTCTGTCTCTTTCTGAACAAACCTCAAGTGAATATGCTACAGCTGTGCTTCACAAAAGAGAGACAAAGACTCCACCGCGCTAGCGCGCCGGAGCTTGATTTTACACACCTTAGCACAATTCTGCTCTGATAGTTTCGGCACTGTACATTCATCAGTGTGACTGGAGATATGCTTCCTGCCTCTGCCAGAAATTCCCTAAACACTTGGGATGTGCATTTTGGTTGTTTTGGCTGTTTGGGCGCGCGCATAAACCGTCCGTGTACGGCGGGGAGTGACGGAGAGAGCGCAGGCTGTTTATTTTTAAATGGTTGGTGTACATATTCATGTGTACATAGGATGGACATCTTTGGCTGTTGCATGGCGTCTCGCAGTATCATATGTCTTAAGGCTGCAATCCTTAACTTTTGCCTCTCTACCGCCATCTCTGTTTTAAACATAAAACTGCAGGAAAATCTGGGAAATCTGACGCGACAGCCTAAATTATAAATCATAATTATAGAGTAAGGTAAAGAGTAAAGTAAGGGTTAAGAGATGGCGTTGAACACTGATCTGGCATGTCCTTGCTCAATAACAGAATTTTTACCCAAAACATTTACAGATTGCAGTTTTAGGAATACCTGGAATATGGTGTGCATAGTTGCTTTATTTGGCGTTTTGTCCTTTTAAGAGCTTAAAAGTGGCCACTGATAATTAGTTGTCACTGTATGTGTGTCAGGCCGCCCAAAATGCCACGGCAACCAATCATAGAATTTAAAATGTAAAACAAACAAAAATGGCCGTGTGACATTCCCGGACCCCACAGAATAAATGGGTTCTAAATAGACACAACAAATAAAAGTGGAAGCCCTTCAGTTCTGGATAGTTTTGCTCTGGCGTGGAATATTGCTGGCATGGCATTTCGAGAGAGTGATGGCGGGTTCATTAGTGTGGCTGCCAGCTAACGATACCCCTCATTGTCATTTAATGGGCTGCGTAAACAGATGTGTCCCTCCAAAATCAAATGTTTGCCTTTCTACATAGCTGACCAGAGCTGTGTGAGCATAACTGTGTGTTTGTGTGTGTGTTTGTGTGTGTAAGAGAAAGTTTGTGTGTGTATTCATGCTAGTTTTCATGTTAGCGGTTCTGTTTGTTCCACAAAGACTCGATTTGACATCTTTCACATCCTCTGAGTGGATGTCCGCTTTTGTTAATATTTCACCCTTAGATAATAATAAATGATCTGATGAAATCGACTGAAAGATTGGTGTGTTCCACAGATGAGAGACGGAGTGTGTTTTTATAACAGCAACATGAAATGATACAAACCCCACATTCAAGGTTACTTAAACCCCTCCCAGAGGAAAAGCTGCATTTTTAGCCCCTTCCTTTGATCTCGGTTCCCAGTGGAAATATGGCTTGCGCATTCTCGAACACAAACAACGATTGTTGCCGAGTGCAAATGTAGTGGAATGTTGTCATGTAACTTAATTTGCAGCTTTGAAGGAGATTTGAATCGCTTCATTAATCGAGTGTCTTTGTAACTACATGTTATACATCGCGGATTTGCAATAGAATACGGTCCAATGGATGGAAGCGAGAGTGAGGTTGAGAACAGTAGCTGGCGTGTTGTTTGTTTTTGTGAGGTAACGTTGAGGTTGTGTTGTTTGCCTGAAATCTGTGGAGCTAAAATGGCCAACTATAGGACAAAGACATAAATGGCAGGACTCAGCCAATGTAAAAGCACTGCTTAGTAGACTGCAGTGTGTGTGTGTGTGTGCGTACAGTATGACATTAGATAGCATTTCCTATATATTTCCTATATATAGGCAATTTATGTGTGTGTTTTAGGAAGGAATTACCTGGCACAGATCTGTATTGTGTGTGTTGTTTATAATAAATCATTATAATGCACGTCAATTTCTTCAAATAGTTCAAATGTGTTGTAGTTATCATCATTTTTATCATCATCATCTTTATATTCATAAACCGATTACAGTTTTTAGTTTCACTAATTAGTATTACTATATATCTTATGAGAACAATAAATTTGCAATAATATCTTGTGTTCTGTGTGTTCTTTATATGTCATTGTTTTCTTGTTTTCTGTTTTTCGTTTTCATATGTAAAGCTGCTTGGCAACAGTGCAAATTAGAATTGAATTGAATACTATCAATTGTACAGCAGTGAGTTCCAGTGCTGTAATCTGATTGGACAAGAGGCATTCTGAGAGCACTGACATTTATCAGCACGGTGATGCATTGAGTTTATTGCTCTGACAGTGAACGGTTGATCCTGCTTCGCCGTTATTTCAAAACGTATTCATTAGAACTGTCGTATACAAGCACAATTACCCTCAGTATTGCTGTTGTACCTCCTATCAGCACGGCTGTGATTTCCTGCGGTAACAAACAGCCAGCGCTCTCATTTGTGCAATGCTTTCTAATATAAATAATTTGGACTTCATTTGGTATAAGCTAACCAAGGTCATTTTGACCGTTATGCACTTATAATAGGAGTCTATGGGGAAAGTGTAGGAATAGGTTATTGGTTAGTTTAAATAGCTAACAAGTTCCCCCACATTTGCATCGTGACAACAGCCCTCGTGTCTCGATCCTCTTTTCGTTATTTTTCAGAATGACAAAAACCGTAAAGAACTCATCACTCAACAAACGGAGCCGCCGGTCGAGGACGCTTAGCTGTAATGCGCCGATGCTACGTCTTAAGTGCGGTTGCTTCTCTGTTTACCCGAACAACTGAGTGATTATCCGCTGCATCTCTGATTGAGCCTGAAGAGGACTGGCGGGTTCAGATCAGCTGGATGCTGATTGGTCGTTCTAGATGACTAGAGAGGAAGTTGTTTTATTTATTTATTTTCTGAGTGCGAGCGCGACGCCTTGCGCTCTCCGGTTCCATCAGAACAGCCAGGGTTTGATTAACCACATCAGGGCGAGACCTTCCAGTGGCTGACGAGGATGTAGTCGTCAATTGCTGCACACAACCTCGACAGACCTAAGAAGCATCTAGCATCGTTTTGCAGTTTACACTCGCGATCTTGCGCTGATTATGCTTAATCTGACAACGTGTTAGATCACCTTCATTGACTTTTTTTAAGACTTATTTGGTATGCACGTGAAAAGGCTGTTCTGACTTCCAAATTGCGGAGCAAAAAGGTGTTGGGAGGGAATAACGATGTCAGAATCGCACATAAAGACGTCTGTTTTAATGAGTTATCAGTGTTTTGATCGTTTTGAGCAGTGTTTTGAGAGGTGTACAGCGGTAATCCCCATCTAAACAGATAAACGGATACCTGATTGTCCCGACAGCCGCATGCACGCAGCCCGGCGTCGCATGGATATGCAGAGATGCGGCACGCGCGTGCCACTCTTCGGAGTAAATCCCCTCAAGCTAAGTTTAAGGAGGTTATTAAAGGCTGATAAATGTTGTACAGTTTCATACCACTGACTCTGAGCTTGAAATCTGTTTTCTTCCCCAATCAATAAAGCTACAAGGCTGTTTTGTGGCCGGCGCTCTAGAAGGACGTTCTCTGAAACGATCAGGAACATCCTGTGAATCAGCTGCACTTAATCTCTCCCGCTCGTCTCCGTACTGCCTCCTCTTTTTTTTTGCTGAAGGCGTTTTGGAAGGGTAGCAATAATGTAGCGTGCAGTGTGTAAACAATGTAAGTACCGTTGATCCGCCGAAGGTCCTTTAAGCCCACAAAGGTTAGCAGAGTTTGCTTTGGCCTTTTGCGACGTAATGGCGGCAATTTCCAGCAGCTTCGCTCGTGGCTCGGCTCTCTGTCAGAGATCCCTGAGTAAACCTAATTAGATATACCTTCACCTTTTCTGGCGTGGTTTCAAAAACGAGCCGCGGCGTTCTCGCGCATTAGCGATTAATATGCTTTCTCCTCGTAGATATCTTTGTGCCGTATTAGCGTTTAGTGAGGAATGTCATCGAAATATCACAGTTAATCATACACATTTTCCCGCCGCCACGTTTAATTGGAGCTGCTCTAATCGCAGTGAGGAGGAAATTATATGTTCAGTTTTAGAGGCAATGATGAAGTCTCAGAGATGCATTAGGAAGATGTTAATATTGGATGTTAACAAGGCTGAGCTGGAAAACACATTCGGTAGAAGTCGTCGGACCGGACTGAACTGGTTCGGTTTCGCACTTTTGTCCGTCACAACCCAGAGACAGTCGAACAAATCCAGGTCATTGGTCCTCCAATAGGCTTTTTCCTGTAGAAATGCTGGAAGGTTCTTAAAAGCCGCCGTGCTATTGTGGCTTGGCTGGCGCAGGGTTTGCTGCAGGTGTGCTGGAGGGTTCAAAGGGGGATGAAGAAAGGCTCTTTGAAGCAGCTGAAGTTCATGCATTGACCTTTAGCAGCCCAGTGTCGGACTCCCTGGAAGCCAGGAGAATGACTGCATAAGCAGCACACCACTGACAGAGTGGACCGACACACGGCGCCATTAAGAGGAAACGGGAATTATGGTGGCTTGTTAAAGAGCTAAAGAGATTAAAAGGGAAGACTGAAGGACTTCCTGCATGAAGGAGTTACAGTAACCTTCAGTAAGCAATTATGACACAGAAAAAAATCCGGAATTTAAACAGGGATGGGTGGTATGACTAAAGTCTTGTCTTATGAGTAACTTTGTCATGGTAACCGATATACGTCATGGTTTAGCTGCAAATTTAGCCATGGCCTATTTTATACATTACTGTACATGTATCAGTAGCTGTTTTGTTGACATTTAATTGGTGCATTTGACAATGATTTGACGATTTAAAAACAAGATTCAAAACCGTAATTCATTGTCAGTATTACTGGATGAGCGATTGTAAGTATTTGATATATAAACAGTTCCCTGTGTCAGTTGAATTCCTTATTAGGTTGGGTGTTGCTTGGCAACCGAAAACAACCTACAACTATATAATAATCAATAAAGCCGTCAACACTGTCAGCATCCGTCTGCAATACAGTTTAAAGAGAATATTATAATCTTCTTTTCACATTGTTTTAATCGTGCTGTACATGTACCACAGTATAAACAGTATTTCAAAATCTGTACTGTTTTTTTTCCAGCCCTACAGTAGCTACTGTTTACGGATATTATATTGGCTGTGCCTAACACCACGAATGCTAAAATCCCAGCTAACGGGGAGTGCAGAGATTTGTTTTAATGTTATATAGATCGTGTATATTAAAAACTGTTATTCTTAGGAAGTTAGTGGATGGATCTGAAAACATTATAGAATTAAAAAAAATGTTTAAATTTTGTTTTTTTTTAAGAAAGCAATAACGCTAAAAAAACCTTTTGGACATTTTGAACATTCCTTAAACTTTCAAAATAACATTTGTAGAATGTGTATTGAATGGAAGCGTTCTTGCAACCTAAAATTGTTAGCCGAGATCAGTCAGAATTATTTCATGCTGGTTTACAAGTACAAAGTTAAATCATGGAGTGGAGCCATCGGCTGGTTTATGGCCATCTATAAATCAAGAAACATAAAAATGTATCATTTCTGTTTTGCCACCCTCACTGTTATCATCACCAAAACTTATCTGAGACGTAAAATTCGGCCGGGTCTCTTACACGCAGATACAGGTGTGATATTTTTCCCATAAAATGATGCCGGAGGCAAACAGCCTGATGCCCGAGTCTCAAGGATTAGAATCCATATGGGACACAGCGGCGAGTTATATGTCATTGTGTGTGACATTACGCAACAGCTGACCTTTTAATGCTGCTGGCTCTTCAATTTATGACCTCTCCAAACAGCCGTCTCAGAAACAGCCACCCTGGTGCGAACACACACCACACCATATCAGCATTCATAGAGTCCCTAACACATTCTTTTCCAGAGGTTAAGCACTGCAGGGGATTGGCAGGCGTGCTCGGAAAGGAGAAACAGGAAACACGGGTGCCCAACACTAAAAGAAGCATTGTAGCGAGCGCGTGCTATTGTTTTATTCGCCTCGGTCGAATAACGTCAGCAATAATTTTCAGGGCCGGTCTGTTAGAGGTGAAAGCAGACAGATTGTTATGTTTCATTTCATGCATGTTGTGCTTGTCGTCGTAAAAAACGCTTCCTTGCTTTGCTTTTCTTTCTTTTATTGCTTTCTCTTGCGTCGAGCGTCCTCGTAAATCAAGCTGTCGCACTGGTAACGCGGAGAAGCGGTTCTTTCTCGTTTAGAAACAATAATCTAATCATTTGTGATGTACCTGGCATCGCATTGTACACGGCAAACTGTGTTCGGCAATTTATTACCTAAGAAGTGAAAAATAGCAATTTTCATAACAACATGCTTTAAAGCAATCATTTAATTAATCATTGAAACGAATCATTGTAACTAATGATTTCTGGTGGGGTCGAGTGCCGCTCATGGTTTGATTGGAAATGAGATGCGTGTAGATTGTAGCCTATAAACCAAACATCAATAAAATCAATAAAAACAAGTCGCCTGCTTTTCTTTACCCTCTAAAACAAATGTTTCAGGTATGACAAGTCAATAGATTTTGTGGTATTATGTATGGCATCTTTAAAGCTTATTTTAAAGCACATGAGATTCTTACCGTACTTGTATGTGAACAATCTTTTCTTGTATCCTGGTTTGTATCAACAAAAGTGTTTTTGATAATGTTTTTGATAACTTGTGTGAGAACAATTAAAGAATGTTATCCGACGCTCTGACCGCTGGGTATTTTCTCTGGTAATGGAGATTCTGCCACATATGTTGTTGTTGTTGTTTACAGAGCTTAATTTATTTTGAAACCAGAAGATCTTTTTGGCTTTCCTTTCCCACAGCTTCACACAGAGCGAGAAAAGGACTAACGTTAGACTGGAATGGGTTTTTATTCCCTGCGTTCTGTTTCCAGTAGTAACGCCTCAAAGCGTCGGTCGCATGCAGGGACTGTTAAATGTATAATGTGTAATTATCATTAATTATCATTAACTGAGGGATGCGGCCCTCAGCTCAGAGACGTTCGGAACAAGGGTGTACGGTGCGCCCTGCTTTGAGGAATTGTGCTGTCTGCGTTGTGGCGCTGAAAATTGTAGCTATTCGTGCCTCCATGTTGAGAAGTCATCAGAGAAATTAGGAGTGTGTGGGCGTTCTCAACGTAGGGTGAAATTGTTTTCATTATAGCAAACAAGTGTAGTGACAGTGTTTATGAAAATGACAGGAAGCTGAAGTGGCTGATGGGAAACGTGAGCCGGACAGAGTTCGGCACATCGTGTTATCCCCCGTCAGTCTTTCACTTTAAGTACTTATACTCTCACTAACCTGCAATAAACTTCTCAATCTCCCCAGAATATCCCTCTGATTGACACCTCTGACCTTTCGTTCCGGGCATTTGCCGAGCAAAAACAGCCCATCCCCCCTGGTGATTGGCTGGCGTGTTTGTGATTGCCTTTAGCTGATTGGCAAGCGTTGAGAATGGCGGGGGGTCTCTGGCTGGCAGCTGCGGAGGCGGGTTGCTCTCTTGGATATGAAAATGGTTTTGATAAATAATAAAACAGTGGTAATAACCAGCTGCTTTTGAGGTCACGTGACCTTCCGCCATGCAAATAATGACTTTACGACAACCTGATTGGTTCATGCATTATTAAGCCCAGCCCCCCTCTGCTAACTCCACCCGGTAATGCCGCCACAGGTGTCCTCACATGGCCGCGCAAATATCATCCTTTTCATGTGCTTTTATGCTCTCTTTTAATACCATCTCTCACTTGGCATGGCCTTCTATTTCCCTGTGGAAATAAAAGGCTAGTTATTGTATCCACCAGGGGAAGGTTCCCTCAGACTGTGTGCTATCGCGATTTTCTTGTGTGGCTAATGAGGTTGCAAGTATGTGTGTGCGTTGGATGGAAGGCGAGAGAGAAAGAACGACATATTGACTCTGTATATTTTCCCGGATGCTTCCTCCAGTATGAGCCATTGACACTGTGGGGTATGGATTCTTCTGTGGCAGTTCATACTCACCACTTCTGCACATTGATCTTTTTGTCCTTAGTATCAGTGTGTTTGTGTGTGTGTGTGTGTGTGTTTGTAGGGAAAGGCTTTACACTAACAATAGAAAATAGAACAAAGCTTTGTACCTACATAGTCATTCTGCCCTCACACTTTGTTGACCACCTCCAAAAACATCGCACACACACACAACAGCGCAGAGTCTCGGTGTCTAAGTGTGAACTCTGTAAAGAGCTTGTATAGATTATCACGTTCCAGTTTCTTGTGAAATTGTAGTTGATGGTTGGCTACTTGTTCCAGATTTATCAAGCCTTGGTGCGTATGGTGAGAGATTTAAGTTTGAACCTGGTACACATCATCATCATCATCATCATCACATGATTCTGTTTCCCTCCATTTTTCTCTAAAGGTTTCCTTTTTGTCTGTCCCTAATGTTTGCACTTCAAGCGTTCTGAGAGGTTTTATTGTGTTGCTACGTGGTTGCTAGCGTCTTCTGGTTGGTTACAAGGAGAGTTTGTTTGATTGCTTCCTGGCCAAAGTAAATACAAAGTTCACCCGTTGTATCCAGTTAGATATAGCCCAGGTTCTTTTTGAGAGATTAGGAGTTTGTTTAAAGCTCAGATATGAGCTGTAGTAATAGTGACGCGTGATTAGCAAGCGCTGCTAAACAGACACTGAAGACGCGTTTATTTCAGTGGTGAAGTTCTGTGAGAATCTCTCTCAGTTTTCTGTAAGCAGGAACATTCATCTGTCCACGGTCATTTTTGAAAGCTACTGAGGAAAAGCCTGGTGTGAAACCACCCTGAGAAACAGACGCTTAGCCTGCCTGACAAGTTGAAGTTATTCACGTCGGTTCGTGTCTAAAGAGCCAACAAATGAATCCTGGTGCAAACTGCACTAAACACACAGTGATGATTTGTGAGTGCTGGACTAGAAATAATCTTTACTAGGGATAATAAGATATAGATATTTTTATCGTGTATTGATAGTGGGTTTGTGAAAAACGGTTTTCTTTATCAACAGGTCTGTGGGTTGCCTGAACCACTTCCCAGCTTCCTAACAGGAAGGGTTCTTAGAACATTAGCTTACGTTCTCTCTCAAAGTTATCAAAACCATTCTTGTAATAATGTCGGCAAAACTTTTTAAAAAATGTTTAAATTGATCAAAAACATTATTCTTAAGTTGTTAGTGGAATGTTTTAAAAACATGAGCTGAAAACACGAATGTAAAATGTTTGGATAACATTCTTATAACGTTTTAAACATTCCTAAAACTTTCAAAATATTATTTTTGTTACTAATAGAAACGTTGCGGACATGTTCTTACAACGTTAAACTGGGTTGTCGATTAATTGATTTTAGTGAAGTGTTATATTTAGTCTGGTTTGGGGATAATCTGATTGGTCAAACTATTACTCTATACTGAATCTGGTGTTTTAAAATAAATAGTGTTCACAGAAACGCTCCATTATGTGCTTATCTTATATTTGCCTGATAACAGAAGCACTAATATTTAAACACTGATTTGATCATGGACGTATTGTGCTTTTTTAACAGTCGCTGTGGCAGCTCTAGTGTTTTGGGACGACTGTGGCATCACTAAAGTCGTTCTTGCGTTCTCTTTCGCTCCCCGAGTGTCGTTGCAGGCGTTTGTTGGCTGAGCATGTGTGCGGTCGGTTTGTTCCACAGGTAATCTCTGTTGAAAGAGAATTCTGTGAGGTCCTCGTGTTCCGCTGCAATCTCGCCTAACCGAGACACCAGCTGAGGCTAAAAACACTGACGTCTCGCAAGCTTTCTCTCTCACATTTCCACTTTAACCTCCCAAACCTCTCTTTCCCTCTTCAGACGTGTTGTACTTGTTTCTCAACATCCCACTCCATCTCTCCCTCTGTCTCTCATCACTCTATTTCCCTCAGCCCCTCCCTCCGGGCCCCGGGCCCCCCATCTCTCTCTGGCTTTTGTCAGATGAAAGTGACAGGTCCCGGTGGAGAAAGCTGAGGAACAGCGTGACACGAGACAGTTCTCCAGCGCTCCACAGCCTCGGTACTTTGTGTTTGGGATGTTCAATCAAAATGCTAATGGCTCTTGCGACGAGGGAGTGATATTATTGTTCCACTAATTGATAAGAGAAGAAAGATGGAAGGGCCCATGTTGCTGGTCTATGCCGCTGCTTGCCCGCGCGCTCAGACACTCTGTTTTAATTACAGTTACGCAAATGAAAGGCAACAAATTGATCCGTCTAACAAAACAGTTTGCTGTTTGTTGTTTTTCCACTTTGTATAATAAACGCTATACATTATTTAGTCCGTTTATGAATTTTTTATTCCATACTTCGCAGCATTGAGATCGTATAGAAACGCAGCGGCCCTGTAGTTGTTTATTGTAGCCCGGGGGGCGTAACCGTCATTAGAATTGTCCCCCAACTTTTGAAACTTTCTCAGCTCGTACCTTTGACCTTTCGGGATGTAGTCATATTTAAAGAGTTTAATTTTGCTTTGCTGTAGTGCTGTAGTGTAAATTAAAAAAAATATCCCCTGTGAAACTTATGAAACGAATAGTTCTGAAGTTTTGTAACGTCACCTGATTAATATTCATGAACTGAGCTAATTAGTTTTATAATATGTCCCCTCCCACTTTCCAAATTGTACACTTTCACTGCAGTCAGCATTTTTCGAAAGACTCTTAATTGTCTTCTTTCCGAGCTGAGTAAACACCTTCAGATCTCTCACCGTCTGTGAACTTTGACCCTCAGGCAGAAACCTCTTTTTTCTTTCTCTGCTAAATGACCTTAAAGCAATCCACTGTGACCTGCTGGCTAGAAACAGGAAGCAATTCCCTTGATGTCATCCGTCTACACGGAATCTTTGGCCACCCGCAGTCGTTGGAGTATTGATATGTTTTTTATTGTCTTCTTTGAGGGATGTAAGTGTAGCCGCGGACTGAACCTTTTCCATGAATCTCTGTAAGGGTCACGGGAGAGAGACATTTGTCTGTCTCCAGACACATCGTGCTCTGCTGAGTGGCATAGAAAGAGCAATTAATAGCCTGTCTGGTTATTTCTTTGTGTCGGCGTGTCCATCAGGCTGGAGTGATGCTCCTGTCCACTGCTTTCCTCTGAGATGTGGTCTGTCTTATTAAGTTGCCGACAGCTTTGACTGTATGTGTGTGAGGGAATAGAAACAAATACTTCAGAAGGATCCTGTGTGTTCAGAATGCAGTGTTTCATGCAACACCCTTAAACGAAACATGATGCAAGTGTGTTATTTTTCCTCTTTGTGAGTTTTCTTTCTCTACCCTCTGAACTCGTTGCTAATCTAAATATGTCCTGGGACCACTTAAAGCAGCATCGCTGTGTTCCAAAACCTAGTGAGCTGCCTACGTAGGCAGCATTTTTAGGCTTCGTGCTCGCACTCCTGACGCAAAGGCTGTTCTTATCTGTGGCAACTTAATTACGCTGCCTTCCTAAAATAACTTTTTAGTCAAATTCCAGAATTGCTTATATGCTTTACGGAAAAGGGAATCCCTGAATGCACAGCAGGAAGTGGAGTGAAAAAAATAAATGCACAGTGCCAAAGAAAGTGAGTCAAATGTCCATTTTATACATATATATTTCAGTCAATACTGACAATTATAGA
>JAZGTJ010012043.1:0-16255 GCA_036877575.1 Botia almorhae
AGTGTGTCGGTACCTTTCTCAGGACAGCAGCAGGTCTGCGGGCAACACGGGCAGCGCACATAACAGCAGCATTTCTGTGGGCAGCACTGACAACAGCAGATGCAGAAGAGAATAACCAGCAGCAGAGCACCAATGATGATGAGGAAGACCGTCAGCCAGTCTGTCAGAAACACATCATCATCATCACTACATCACATCTGTCCTCTGCACCCTGCTAGCATCTGGGTATGGCTGGACATAACTGAATTGTTTTGGGGTTTTTAAAACTGAAACTTGTGTCATCACTTACTTACCCTCATGTTGTTCTAAACCTGTATGACATTTTAATTTATGTGTGAATCACAACATGAGATGTTGAGCAGAGGGTTACTGACTAACAGCTCTATTCCCCTTTCACTGTCAATGTATGAAAACAGGCAGATGACTGAATTCTCATTTTCGGGGGAACTCTCTCTTTAGTACATTTCTTTTGTATAAAGATGTAATTAGAGCTGGAATCCATAACTTTTGTCTCTCTATTGCCATCTTTGTTTAAAACATAAAATTGTTACTTTACTTTTCTTTATGTCAAAGTCAAACTGACATAAACCGCAAGTCGGACCTGACAGCTCAAATTCTAAATCATTAATAGTGGTGCTTGTGAAGCAAAGCATCACTATTACTCTCTTGCATACTTTTATAAATGATCGGGCGTTCCATAGATTCCATAGACTTAACATTGGGCTGAAGTTTGTGTCGTTATAGTGCGCATCAGAATGTTGTACTGATGTATGCATCAGAATGTTAACTGTCTAGCTACACCCTAGCAACCATTTACTGTACCTTAGCAACCATGTAATAAAATAAGCCATATCTCAACATTAGAACTTTGTAGAGACATGTGGGAAGGTTTATTTGACTCTGGTTGTCAGTGGACTTTAGCTATTGTCCTGGCAACTTCCTTACCACACCCTAGCAACCATTTAGAACACTGTAGCATCCTCCTAACATCAAGAATAAGACATTTTAGTATATCATGCTAAATCATGCTAGCATCATCTAGTTATAAACTTATTTTAAACAATGATCTGTCATGATCTGTTTAATAACTGAAGTTACTTACCGCATCTTTAAAAGGCTTATAATATTGCTTACACCCATAACTTGACTATGATTTTTATGTTTTTTGATGTAAATTTGTTTAATATTTAAATAATTAAATAATTGTTTTTGCAACCCGTAAAAAGTTTTAACACTTACGATAGACTATGAGTTTCATTTCCTGGTCTGAATCTCCAACTGTGTCTCCATGTGCATCCACAGAGCAAAAATACATTCCATTATCCCACCACATCACCTCATTGATGACCAGATCAGCCTCTACAGAACATACACAGAACACACACAGACCACACACACACACACACATAAGACACACAGAGTCACAGACACACAGAGTCACAGACACACAGAGTCACAGACACACAGAGTCACAGACACACAGAGTCACAAACATTGGGAAACAATACACCCCTGAATGGGTTCAACTTTAATTAAATGTCAAATGTGCATTAATTTCTATGTTATGCATTAGTTAGTTAGTTAGTTAGTTAGCAGGCACTTTCTATCCACAAAACTTGACTGCGGGTGAAATGGAGAAAGAGTCTGAATCAGACACAGAATGCGATCAGCTTTACTCTGAGTGTCAGGTATCAACTCACTGTTCTGAATGTAAATTTTACGATCCCTGTACTCGGTGCCCAGCACAGCCTCATTGGATCCCAGTTTCTGAGCAATGGTTCGGACAGTGCGCTGTGAGTCCAGGCAGTCATTTGCAGGGTCACTGCCCAACTAAAGGGAAGACTGATACGCTGCAGAAAAACAACTCAGCATCAGGTGCTGTCTTTACCTTTGAGGGTTTAAGCAGATAACTTCAAAATTAGAACAATATCCAAAAAGAAGCTTTCTATATAACTCCACACAGAATGTTGCTCAAAACAAACCTACTGCCCTGAACATCACAGCATTCATTTAATAACTAGTGCTTATGCTAGAACACTCATGAAACAGATCTTTAGTAAGTCTTGATTGGTTGTGCCTGTGTAAATTTCTCTAAAACACATGCTTGTGACCTCATCTTCCCTGCTCTTCCCTGTGTTTAGTTCTCTCTGCTATACCGCTGATGGTTTGAATCTGAGGTGTTAAAGTGAGATGACAGTTTTGTGCTGAAATTTGACTCCTGTCAGATTATGACTCCCCTAATTAAGAATGCTTCTTGATTTTGGTAATCCTAACTTCACCCTCACACCTAGTCCTAAACCTTACCATACTGGGGAATGAGAGGAGTCAATCTAGCAGGTTGTCATTTTTCCACACCACAATGGAACAGCAGAGCTGCAGGTCTCCAGAACTGATGAAGAACCATCACTATAGTGTTTTCTCACAGATTAATGAAGCTCAGGGTCACAGTCAGGGGGTTGTGAATTCATACCTGTGGTGTAATACTCCAGAACTGGATCTTTACAGAAGGATTTGTATTTCCAGGTCACCATCACATTCTGAAGTATTGCTGATGAGGAATAATCACATCGTAAGGTGACTGATGCAAAAAGAGTTGTGCGTTTCTCTGTTTCAGAAAGAGTGACCTGTATAGACAGAATTCCTGAGACGAAAGAGTGAAAAAGTGATACAGACAGAAAGTAGTATTAGGGTTAGAAAGAGAGACAGAGAGAGAGAGAGAGAGGGAGAGAGAGAGACAGAGAGACAGACAGAGAGAGAGAGAGAGAGAGAGGGAGAGAGAGAGAGAGAGACAGAGAGACAGACAGAGAGAGAGAGAGAGAGAGAGGTTAGGGTTAGTTAACACGGCTGCCAAACCTGTAGAACTGGACTTCACACAAGGAACCAGAAAGTCACTGCAAACAAATACAGTATCAATGTCCATTTTGCAAAAATATAAACATGTTAAAAACGTTTTTTTAAGCAGAAAACATGTTTGTTTTGAATATTACCCTTTAAATAACGTTTAGCCAAGGCACTAAACAGCTTGTTTATATAACTGTTATTTTACTTATTAATTTTTGTTTTGTTATTGTTGACTGTTGGAAATGATTTTCTTCTTGAACAATAAAACAAATAATGCGTTTATGCGTTAGCTCGCTTTAGCTGTAAACAATCAAGAGTCACGTGATCGATACGAATGCACTCAGGTGAGCCTCACTTGAAAGGTAATTTTGCGCTCAGTTTCGATTGAACTTTTACAGTTAACATTTTCTTATGAGTTTTTCTTGGTAACGTTATTGATTCACCTGAGTGTGGGATGATAACGCCGTTTTACCTGAAGTACAGAAACTCAGAAGCACCATTAACACGATCATCATCTGCGGCTTCATGATGATCCGACGAACTCCAGCAGACGCGACTTGTCCAGACACCGGTGAAATTCACCAGTGTAAATATCAAGGACGAGAAGTAACTGAGTCGAAATACGTTCAGAGTTGCATTTTGAACAATTAAAATCGGTTTACACGTCAGTTATTCGATCGGCAAGAAACAGGTTTACATTTCCTTCCTCTGGCCTTCTCCTGTACCACCACCATCATCATCATCACTGACTCCACCCCGAAACAGGTGCATCACGCGCGCGCACAGGTGTCTGCTGTAACGCGGTTCAAAATTTTCATGAAATGACATGTCAACAGAAGCGTCACTTACACTTTAAATGATACTTTATATTTCTCTAAATGATGCTAAAATAAATCACTTTGGCAACACAGTAATCATCACATCTGTAGTAACGTGCAGGAAATATGTACGCGTTTTTTTATATAAATACAATGTGATGCAATACAATTATATAATTGTAAACACTGGTGGCTGACAGATCCTACAGGACACAACGTTGGTACATGATACACACTCGTCTTTATGTGTTTATGTAGGCATCGTATGACAACAGCAGGTGGCGTTAGTGTCTCAACTCTGAAACTGAAACTGAAAAATTCTACAAAAGTTTCTAAAGTTCCCGGCAGCTACGGCCAGTTAATGAGCGACGTCTAATCGTTCCCCCACGACGAGGTACCAGATCACGCTCTAAAACTTTCACCTACTCTGTTCCTTTGTGGTGGAATGAACTCCCAGCCTCCACCCGAGCTGCTGAGACCATCACAACCTTCAAAAAACAACTCAAAACACACCTGACCAATCCCTAATGCTCTGACTCTTCTACAAAAAACTTCTGTTTATCCTTTCTCTAGTAACGGAGTACAATATCCACTTGTAAATGTAGCTTGTAGACTTGGCTTGCTGGTTCTTAGGCCAAAATGTTTAAAGCTCTCGTCGCTTGTAAGTCGCTTTGGATAAAAGTGTCTGCTAAATAAATAAGTGTAAATGTAAGTATATTGAGAAGAGGAAAGGAGCATTAACCAATTCCTGAGGAACCCCAGTTTGAGTCTATAAGTGCTCTTATCTTGCAGCTCTGACCCAAATAAACAGTCTGAAAACTTAAAAACTTAACTTGGATCTGCACTGCTAAACATAAAACACTTTTATAAGAGACAGATAAAAATCCTCTCTCCACTCAATATGATGTACTGCTCTATTCTGACACAGAGAACTCCTTAACCACATTCCTCATAGGAAACAATCTCATAACCTGCAAGGCACTACTGTGTGTGTGTGTGTGTGTGTGTGTGTGTGTGTGTGTGTGTGTGTAAATGAAGTCATGTCTTTATATGAAGCTTCTTTCAGTGTTCAGACAATGAACAAAGAACCCGTATGACTCATACTTACACAGATTTACACAAACACACACACATCTGTAACACACACACACAGTGAAAATCACAGTACACAGTAATTTATCACATCACAAACACAGAACAAATGACTTAACAAAACAAGTCAATTAGTTGTAGAACGTAAATGGTTTTTATTTTAAGGTTCATGTGATGATGATTGTTAACAAGATACAATATCAACCTAAACAAATATACATACATTTCTACTAATATAGAAATAATGAAGTAAACAAATGTGTAAACAACACAATGACTTCAGTCCCCATGAGCAAACTGTCATTCTATTTATCTTTTTCTCAAGTATTGGTATTAAATCAAAGTTTGACAGACAATTTAATTACCACAAACACATATAACAAAGATTTCAAAAGTAAAAGGAAATGAAGGTGAGATGCAGCTACACAGTAATGTCATTCTGTGAGGTGACCTCATCATCCAGTGATGTCACCACTTAGTTTACTGGTGTTGTTCTGTCAATAATCTTTTGACACCAGAGAGATGTGTAAGGAGGCTGCACTACTAAAACTTCACTGTTACACTGAAGACAAGCAGAAACTGATGTTTAAGCAATGATGTGGTGGTGACCGGGCATCTAATACTGATAAAAGCATGATTGAGTTTTATTAATACTTAATCATTAATAAAGCACAAAAAGTTGATCAGATCTTATTTTGTGTTTTTGAAAGTGCCAGGTCTCTGTATTTCTCTTCCTGTCAGCAGAAATAACTATAAAACTCAGATTCATCATGTGTCTGTGGAGATAACTTTCAGTCTCCAGGCTGAGAACCTCCGGTCTGCCCTGCAAACACAAGAACCCTTCCACACACATACACACTCTTATATGTGGTTTACAGGGACTGTCCATAGATGTGGATTTTTATACTGAGCTAATCTAATTTTTATCCCCTTCCTGTAACCCCATCCCTAAATCTAACCCTCACACAAAACAATTGTTATTATTTAACTTAACTTTTATTAAGAATAAAAGTGGTTTCGAGTGAATTATAAATATGATTATGATGGTGAATAAATGGAGAACAATTCATTACAGTTTGTACGATTTAGTTTATATTTTTTAACTGGAGTCAGTCTCAGCATCTCTTAGCTCCGCCCCTGCTGACACAGTCCAATCACCATTCTTCTGAAATGCTACATGTAAGAGAGGAAAGCCCAGCACCTTACATCTGAGAGAACACAGCTGTAGACGGCTGGACAGCAACACTCATTACTAATTACTGTGCTGGGTATGTATTCACAGAACAAATTCAGGTCAATTATGAGACTCAGTTGTCATAAGAGAGTGCCTCCATATGTTCTCAATTCCATTTTTGTACCTAATGAATAAAAACTAATTTTCTGCATACTGACTCAGATAATAGCTCATTTTAAATGACTCAAATAGAAATCATGTAAAGCTTCATTCAGACACACAGGAGTTGTACAGATACAGTGCTGGTGGTCCGCAGGTGGCTGGTCAGAGAAGCAGTGTGTGGTTAACTTCTCATTACCTGCTAGTCTCAGCTGATCACACTATAAGTGAGTCTCGACTCAGAAGCGCGTTCTGTTCAAACACAAGACAAAAGAAATGTGCCAATAAATCAGCAGGACAATTTAAACACAGATTTCTGTGTTTAAATTTGATTAGTTTTGACGAGCAGTGAGAACTGAAAACAGCATTGAGAGTAATTTTTCTGTAATTATTATTAATACAGTGCAAACATGTCCAATTTAACTCAAAATGTGACCACATTTCAAAAGACACATAACAGAAATAATATCAAGCAAATCTGACAGTCTGAATAATTGCACTCAATAAGACTTCCTTCAGTATTTACATTTTAGCTTGTGAATTTTCAGGGGAATTTTACAAGCAATTGTTTTTTCTTGAAGCCAAAGTGATTTGTGTCAAATATCATTTCAATACATTTGACTACCTTTCATTACCTTTACTGTGACATTAGTCGTGTTAGTTTGTGTAAGATCTGACTTAACACATGTTGGGGGAGGAGGTAAGTAACAAGCAAGCAGATTTATTGTTTTGCCATTATTGTTCTTGTTACCTGTGTACAGGTTATTTTCTGTTGTCAAATGGAGGTACGAATCGAACCGTGATTGAAAGACCGAGATCAGAATCAAACTGTGTGGTTTGTTCATCAAAAAATGTCTATAAGAGATGAATATAATGAGTTAAATAAAAGACTGGAGATCTTACAGAGTGCATTTCTGTTCATGTATCTCAGAACAGACTTCTGTCAAACTGAAGGACCCGCCACATTACCATCAAATAACTGAAACAGTTTCAAGAGCATATACACAACCGGTCAAAGGTTTAGTGTAACTTCATCATTCTTTATTATCAAAACTATTGACACAAATGAAACTATACGAGAATGATGTTGTGACTACAAACACCCAGAATAAATCAAGATTGTTATATTTGATTATTGTCAGTGTAGTCAGACTCTGTCTAGAATTTGCTAATGAGATGATTTTAAACAATATTGAAGGAGTGTCCATCTACAGTGGGCTCTGATTGGCTGATTTTTCGTCATTATTCAGTCCAAGCAAAAGCTTTCTGATTAAAAGGGTTTTAAGATACATGTCAGTCAAAGAAACCTGAACTTATGACCATTAGTGCACTTCAAATACAGACATTATGAGAAGTCTCCTTTCATTCCACCTGAAACAACCTCAGATCCACAAAGACGTCTACAGACAACTCACCACTTTACGAGAGCGACTCTGCTCCTCCTGCCCGTGACTGGAGTGCGTGTAGTTAAAAGGTCGTTGTTGGGACTGCACTCCACCGGAATGTTGTAATTTCTTCTCTGTGTAGGGGGGCAGAGATTCGGAGTCCTCTGCTGTCTTCTGGCAAGGTGACTGGTTGCTTGGAGACATGCTGTTTGAACGCTCATTGCTCTTTTTGGAGCTGTTTTTAGAAGGCGTGTCTGAACCCTCCTCAGTCTGCCCTGCTTTTAAAGAACCCCTCTCCCATGCTTTAGATTTACACTCCCAGAAACTGTTGAGAAGGCCATCGTCATAGTCCTGCCTCCTGTCCTGTTTCCCCTCCAGCGGATCTTGCTGTGGTCCATCATTGTCCCAAGTGCCCTGCCTCTTCCCAGGTAAGGGTGGGGGGCTGGGTGGGCATCTCACTAGACTGTCCTTTGGAGAGTGACATTTGAACCAGTTAAATGAACGATGATCAGGTTCCAATTCTTGTTCCCTCTTGCATGCTCTGTAGTCATTATCCTTGAGGTCACCATGACGATGTCCACGCTGCATGTATGTCATAGCAAACTCCTCCAGTTCGTCTAACGATCCTGTACGTCCATGTTCTAGGAAAGCTTTTCTCTTCAAGTGTTCTGAGTGCGGGTTCCACCTGGAATGTAAATTGAAGAAACAAAATCAAAACAGGCCTATGTGATGATGCTAAACTATAAACTACCTACAAAATCAGCTGTCAAAAGAAGTAAACTACTAAGGTTGTAGTTACTACCTTACACTTACACGCATCAGCAGAGTTTGTATCATTTTAATCTGTATTAAGCATTTTAAAACTAATAAAATCACTCGAAGTGTAACAGTAATAGATTTAAAAAACATGGAATTTTATTGTGCTAAAATGCTGATCATAAGGTTTGGAATTGTGCTTACATCATGCAGTGACTGTGATCTGTTATTTTTATGGGTATCTAACTCTTGTCTTGATCAAAGCTGGTGTGTTTGCTTCTGACACAGATGATGTTTTATACAGATAAATGTGTTGTATTTACAATTTACAGCAATATTACATTTATGCTTTTGTCAAAAAGCTCATTTAAGGCAAATATTCTATTTGTATTTGTTTCATAAAATCAAAACCATGAGTTTGGTGTTGCTAAGCTGATATGTATTAATATATTTATAATTTTAAGAAAATATGATCTATTTCAAGAAATGTGTTAATAAGAAAGTGCTGTAAAAATAACAAGGTTTCTGACCACAGTGACTGCAGCACATGCAGGTTCATCTCAAACTGGATTTATGTCACTCTTCATTTACCTGGGACTGTGGCCAGACATCCGCTGTCTGTGCTGCAGCTGGCGTGTGTATCTCCCCTCAGGAAGAACGTGTAAATCTGAGGTCCGCGGGTCAGGAGGGTCATTGAGGTCGGGGATGGCCGGCAGAGCCTTTTTTTTAACTTGTCTGTAGGTTTGGTGAAAGTCTGCTTCTGTATCGTGTAATGAACTGAGCTCAGACAGAGAGCAAGCTGCACAGAGCATGAATACAACATCAACAACACAGAACAGAGTACCGAGATGTAAGAGCACAGAGCATGAATACAACATCAACAACACAGAACAGAGCACAAAGATCTGAGAGCAAAGAGCATTTATACAACATCAACAACACAGAACAGAACACAGAGATCTGACAGCAAAGAGCATGAATACAACATCAACAACACAGAACAGAACACAGAGATCTGACAGCAAAGAGCATGAATACAACATCAACAACACAGAACAGAGCACAGAGATCTGACAGCAAAGAGCATGAATACAACATCAACAACACAGAACAGAACAGAGATCTGACAGCAAAGAGCATGAATACAACATTAACAACACAGAACAGAGCACAGAGATCTGAGAGCAAAGAGCATGAATACAACATCAACAACACAGAACAGAACACAGTGTGTGTAGCAGTGAGTGTGTGAAGTGGGTCATGCAGTGAGTGTGTGTAGTAGATCAAGCAGTGAGTGTGTGTAGTAGATCAAGCAGTGAGTGTGTGTAGCAGTAAGTGTGTGGATTATGCAGTGAGTGTGTATAGTAGGTCATGCAGTGAGTGTGTGTAGTAGATCAAGCAGTGAGTGTGTGTAGACGATCATGCAGCGAGTGTGTAGCAGGGAGCATGTGTAGTAGATCAAGCAGTGAGTGTGTGTAGACGATCATGCAGCGAGTGTGTAGCAGTGAGTGTGTGTAGTAGATCAAGCAGTGAGTGTGTGTAGACGATCATGCATTGAGTGTGTAGCAGTGAGTGTGTGTAGTAGATCAATCAGTGAGTGTGTGTAGACGATCATGCAGCGAGTGTGTAGCAGTGAGCGTGTGTACCCATAAGTATGTTTGAATCTTACAGTCTTGATTGCTGCTAAGTGTCTGTGAAGGGTTGAATTCAGCCAGCTGTTTTTCCACATACTGTAGGACCTTCAGTGAACCGTGGTCTGACGAGGGCTGCAGACGCACTACAGGAGATACATAAGGTGTGTGTATGTGTGTAATTTAAAGACTAACTTGAATTCAGTGTTAAAAGCAGCTGAATCATCTCATATAAAAACACTTTAAAATGCTGATGGTCAACACTAAACCTAACACTGACTCTTACAGAGTGGGATAGAAACTGCTGCTCTATCAGAGTTAACTCACCCGTCACGCTGTTGCTCTCTATTGAGGGTGTAGCGGTCAGGTTAGGGTTGATGAGGGATGGCGGTGCAATTGGCACCATGGTTGGCATTCCAGGTATGTAGTATGTAGGGTACATGGGCACTGAAGTCAGCTGTGTTGTCTTGATCCCTTTTCCTGCTTCATACACTATTTAGAAAACACTATAAATGTTAGGAGAAATGCTGTGTGACACTCATGAGTTGATGAATGTAAGCGGGTGTGACACTCATGAGTTGATGAATGTGAGCGGGTGTGACACTCATGAGTTGATGAATGTGAGCGGGTGTGACACTCATGAGTTGATGAATGTGAGCGGGTGTGACACTCATGAGTTGATAAATGTGAGCGGGTGTGACACTCATGAGTTAATGAATGTGAGCGGGTGTGACACTCATGAGTTGATGAATGTGAGCGGGTGTGACACTCATGAGTTGATGAATGTGAGCGGGTGTGACACTCATGAGTTGATGAATGTGAGCGGGTGTGACGTGTGACACTCATGAGTTGATGAATGTGTACTCACACTGTCGTGGGCAGCAGCAGGTCTCTGGGCAGCAGCAACATCTGACGTAACAGCAGCACGAATGAGGGCAACACTGACACCAGCAAACACCCACCAGCAAAATGAAGAGGACACTGCCCATGACTACAGCCACCACAAACACCCACTCTACACACAACACGACAACAACACAAACCGGTTACTGCTCATGTACACACAGTCACTCAGTGTTTAATCTCATTCTGTTTGAACATTCTGCTGTTAAAGAATTCTGATTCTTTTACAGCATATATCTATACATAATGTATGTAATAATGTGTTTTTTTTGTGGGTGTGTAATCCCCAGCCAACAATGACACACAGGGGAGGGGCAGGGGGCGTGACCTCTGGTGGTGTTCTGCCCAAGAGGAGGGGCTAATTTATAATGTTAGAACTGCCTAGATAAATAGACAATCAAAGTTACAAAGTCAGTACTCTTAAAACATCAAATTCAGAATGCATTTTGTGCTTGAAAAGAGGTCAAATCAAGTTAAAAAATTAATTCCTTGCTAAATAGAGAGCGTTTTTGTTATATTTTGTGTTTTATAACAGACACATGAGGACAAAAGAATTACATTCTCTGTCACCATCATTTGACATGAAAGTTCTCTTCCGAAACACCAGACATGTTAAACTGTAAATCTGTGTTTACAGTGTCAGGCTGTTATGAGCAACACACTGATATGTGGTCTGATATTATTCACAAAATGTTGCAGTGTGTGTATGAACACTGAACCACAGAGGAATATTTCATACATTTCTTTCATTCACAAATCATGCCATGATATTCTGTCACACACATATTTAGAGGGAAAAGTTTCTGCTTTTCATTTGGCTTAGGGTTCAAATAAAAAGTCCCACAAATAAACTAAAGCTTTAGGTAAATCCACAAACAAAGCTGTATCAAACAGATACTGTACTCACTAAGATCTCATTGAACACTGTCTGGAAAAATACAGATTTTGAAATTGCGCACACACTCGCACACGCATGTGCACACACACACACCACACACACAGATTCAGTGCAGTGGGCAGCACTTGGAAAGTACAACAGACTCATCTAGCAATCTGTTTATCTGTAACACACACATAATTCTCAGGAAACTGTGACATTTGTGCCTAAACAAATATTTGAAAAGGTCATTTCTGAACTTTCAAGAAATTTTATGGGTTTATATTATAATTAAGAATAAACAAATAACATTTCTTACAAAACACATGCACACCTACTGAAAGACATTCAAACACACAGTGTGTTACGTGCACACACACACACACACACACAATCCTGTCAAACAAAGATATCCAAAGATATCAGAAGTCCTGATATTACATTCATTTATAAAATGTCATGATTCTATTTTACATCTGTTATATTCTCAGTAAAACTGATTTCAGAATGATTAAACCCCATCAAACAAGACACACTTCTTATGACCTAAATGTAATTACACCTGATCTGAACTCAAAATGACTTGGTTTAACCACAGGTCACCTAAATGATACCAGTTAATAACATCACAAGAACATTCCAAACATTGATTAGTGTGCAGTGATCCATCAAAGGGTTTTAGAGATGATCAATAGAAAATGACATCATAGAAGAAAGCATTACACACAGGAAGTGAGGTGGATGAAACAGGAAAGAGAAACTCATACCTGGAACTATCTCCACATTAAACCCAGGCAGAAGATCATTGGCCAAACCTGTCTGACCTGCAGACACAGACAGAGGTGAAGCAGAGAGAGAAAGTTCTGGAAAGTTAGTGATGAATGGTGTTTCATGCAGGAACAGATAGAGGACTTGTGTGAGAAAATGAGCAAACAGTGTGTTTGTATTTATGTATAAAAGTGCTATTAAGCTCAAGCTCAAGTCTGATGTGAAGATGTGTTTGCCTGTGTAAACTCACTGCCATGATGCTACACCACAAATGTGCTAAGTGGCTGCCAGGATGTTGCTTTGCAGCTGCTAAAGAACTCAGAGTGTGAGCCAATCTGTTTGTACTAAAGTGTCCCTAAGGTGTTCTGAGAGTTTGCTAGGGAATTGCTATGCGGTTACTATGGTTATGGTTAATATATCTAGGGTTAAGGTTACTATTAAATATAATACACACACACACATATATATATATATATATACACATATATATATATATGTATATAGTGCTGCTTAAAAGTGTGTGAATCCTCCAGACAGGATCAGGTTTTGTGTAAAAATAAAAAAAGAATAACCTAATCAAATGTACATCCAAAACACAATTTGTGAAGCAGACTTCCAAATGATGGGACTGGAAATTTGACTTGTGCAGAAGTATGTGAAGCCTTTTATTTAGTAGCTTGTGACACCTCCTTTTGCAGGCATTACTTCAACCAAACGTCTTCTGAAACCCCTGACTAGGCCAATCAACAGTGTGAACCTTTTTTCTTTTAAGCCATTCCTTGGTGAATTTCCTTGAATACTTGGGGTAGTTGTCTTGTTGCATCACTCATTTTCAGCCCAGCTTCAGCGCTCTGACTGATGGCAGGAGAATCTCTTCAAGAATTTTTTGATAGGTCTGAAAATTCAAGTTTCCCTTAATAATATGGAGTCACCCTGGCCCGGAGGCAGAAAAACAGCCCCAGACCTTCACATTTTCACCACCATGCTTCACTGTTGAGGGAAGGTTCTTTTCCTGGAATTCAATGTTAGCTTTTCTCCAAACATGGCGGCTTTGATTATGATCAAAAAATCTATTTTGGACTCAACTGTCCAAAGAATGGACTTCCAAAAGGTCTCTTGATTGTCCAAATGCCCTCTGGCAAAGTTGAAACGGGCAGCTTTGTTCGTTTTTGAGAGCAGAGGCTTCTTTCTAGCAACCCTCCCATAAATGTCATGTCTGTTCAATTTTCGTCTGATTGTAGATGCAAGTAAATTTACCCCACATGCTGCCAGAGAGGTCTGCAACTCTCTAGAGGTGATATGTGGGTTGTCCATATACAACGAGCGGTTTATCTCCAAATGCAATGCTCTCCTCGCAGGGCTTCTGGCTTGTTCTATCAAGCCCCTGCAGTTGATTCAGAATGCAGCAGCTAGAGTGGTCTTTAACGAGCCTAAAAGAGCACACGTCACCCCGCTGTTCAGCCAGTTGCACTGGCTACCAATAGCTGCTCGCATCAGGTTTAAGCTGATGCGAGCTTGGGTTCTCCGCTCCTCCTTACCTGCTGTCACTTCTTCGCACTTATGTGCCCACCAGAAATTTGCATTCAGCTAACGAACGTCACCTTGTGGTTCCATCCCAACGAGGGAAGAAATCACTTTCCTGGACTCTCTCTTTCACTCTGCCCGGTTGGTGGAATGAACTCCATATCTCCATCAGAATGGCTGAGTCATTAGCCATTTTTAAGAAACAACTAAAAACTCATCTTTTTCATCTTCACTTCCTTGACTAACTTACTAACACACCCCCACTTCTTAAAAATAAATAAATAAATAAATCCTTCTCATACTGTGTTGAAATACCTGAGACCTGTCTACAGCACTTTTTCATTGTTGCCTCTTATTGTGATTGAAGTTGCTTTCTTGTCCTCATTTGTAAGTCGCTTTGGATAAAAGCGTCAGCTAAATGACTAAATGTAATGTAAGTACATACATTATATATATATATTTATTATATATACATACAGAGAGATTTAAAAGTCTGAGACCATCAATGAAAATTCTTCCGCATTCAAGCATATTTAAAATTGTCACTTTCAATTGCCCGTATTTCAAAAAGCCTTCATCAAAACTTTTTAAACTACTGAATAAGTTAGACAAACAGAGACACACAGAAAAGATCTGGTAAAATAGCATAATACTGTAAAAATTACATGCATTGCGACATGAATAAATGATGCAGCTGAGCTGTCACAAATCATAAATGTCTCAATGGCTGTATGATTTTTTCACAGACAGTTAAATGTCTTAAGCAGACATTCAACTGATGCCCTCACTGTTCTTAAGGAAACCCTACTGCAGTTGCAGAATGAGAATTCATTTAATGAAAGTTAAGGGTGAAGTGTTCCTGTAGCTCAAGAACATTGTGTTAGCAGCAGAAAGGTCACGGGTTCCATTCCCAGGAAACACACATACTGATCAAATCTATAACCTAAATGCACTTTAAGTCACTTTGGATAAAAGCATCTGCCAAAAGAATAAATGTAAATGTAAGTGACCAACTAAAGAAAACACTAACTAACATAATGGTGACTTTAAACAAAACAGTGTACTTGATTGTTATTAGTTAGCGTCACTCAGAACAATAAGTTCATTGCTTTATGCACACCAAAACTAGTTAGACATGTATTTGTGATACTGAGTAAAGTTTACCAGTTATATGTAAGTCAGGACAGCTATTAGAAGTCCTTTACGTTTTGCTTGAGAAATGTTATAAATCGTTCTGATGTAAACAATTGAGTGGAACAAACAACTGAAGGCTAAATGACCAATCTGTCTTTCTCTCTTTTACACAAACAGTCTTGATGTCACACTCTCTGCTGGATACTTAACGCTTCCCTGTTGCCATGGAAGCAGGTTTGTGTGGTCAGTTCATCATATTGTACATTATGTCACGTGTTTTAGTAGCCCGTTCTCACTCACCATCATCATATCACTAACTGCTCTGAACTCATATCAGACTATAGTAAAGTTATTATTTTATGTAATCACACTTTTCACAGATCTGGTGCCCTTATACTGCAAAAGGCACAAATCCCCCTAAAATGATTATGACCATTCTTATGTAATCATGACTTTGAAATAATCTATTAAACTGATATTCAATTTACTGTAATATAAATAAATATAAATAAACTAAACGTATTAAACTGTATTGTAACTGTATCTTTATCTGTAATGATCAAAACAATTTATGATTTTTTTTACCGCATAGAGGAAATCAAAACAAGTCTAAACAAACATTCACGTGTAATGGCTCTTCCTGTCTCACTGGGTTTGTTTCCTGTGAGTGTTGTGACCTCACCCAACACAAGCAGCTCCACATAATCTTCATTCAGCCCCTCCAGATCGTCAGAGATGACCACCTTACAAAAATAAAGGCCGCTGTCTCCCCACTGCAGCTCACCGATGCGCAGGTCAGCCTCTGACACACACAAACAGACAGAGACTGGTGATTATTGAGTATACTGATGTCTGGATCACTTCTAACAGAGAAACACTTGCACAGACGCACACAGACAGACAGAGACTGGTGATTATTGAGTCTACTAATGTCTAGGTCACTTCTAACATAGAAACACTTGCACAGACGCACACAGACAGACAGAGACTGGTGATTATTGAGTCTACTGATGTCTGGGTCACCTCTAACAGAGAAACACTTGCACAGACGCACACAGACAGACAGAGACTGGTGATTATTGAGTATACTCATGTCTGGGTCACCTCTAACAGAGAAACACTTGCACAGACGCACACAGACAGACAGAGACTGGTGATTATTGAGTCTACTGATGTCTGGGTCACTTCTAACA
>JAZGTJ010012044.1:0-16255 GCA_036877575.1 Botia almorhae
TCCCTGTCAGATCAGGTGCAGTGCACAGCCGAGACGTGTGTTGCGTTCAGGCAGAAAACACTGAGGAGCTTCAGGTGAGTGTTAATGTTTCACTGTTATTGTTGAGTTGTGAGCTGAGAGATTAGAGCAGAGGTGTGCTATTAATTTTCAAAGCTATCAGACTTTGTGAACAATAAGATTTGAATGTCTTAAGCATTAATAGTTTGGTCCCCAGACTTTTTTTACCTTGATCAGTAAGCAACCCTCAGAACACTTGCAACATCATAGCAACAGGCTAAAAACCACTCAACACCTTAGCAACCTCATAGCAACAGACTAAAAACCACTCAACACCTTAGCAACCTCATAGCAACAGTCTATAAACCACTCAACACCATAGCAACCACATAGCAACAGACTAAAAACCACTCAACACCTTAGCAACCACATAGCAATGGGACACCCTGGCGTCAGAGCTACAAGTGTTGCTCATGTAAAATATAATATTATTATTATTACTCATTAACGATAATGAGTAAATAATTAAGTATCTTTGTATTGCACTCTTTCAAGTGTATTGCCTCAAAATTCTGCTGGTTCTTGTGTTGGATTGGCCAGTTCAGTCACAAATGAATAAATTACCTGAAGGAAATATTTTAACTTAATTCTACACTTTATAACCGTGCTGGGTTTGGTTCTGGAAAAACTTGCTAATGTTGCCATCCACTTTTATGTGACCGATAAGATGTGCTTATGCGCTTTTGTCCATCGGGGTGTTGCACACACTGTTATTTTGCCATGCCTGCACAATTCACACTTTCTCATTTGAGATAAAGGGTTGTGTATGACATCTATAAACTTACAGATGTGATCGATTTTCAAACTATAGTCAACATCAGCCACAAAATCATGTTTCGGTTCGAGGACGGGACCGCGTTTTCTCCTCCAGAATGGGGCTGTGGTTTGTCTGTGATTTTTTTGCTTTCTCCACTCAGCCCATTTCATTAGAAAGCTCTTCCGGCTGATTGCAGATGACTCGACGTCTTGCATATTTACATTCAGCTCACACACACACACACCAGGACAGAGTCGACACCTTCCCCCGTTTCACGAGCGATTCTGCCGCGTTTCAGTGCCAGAAGAGGCCAGTTTTGTTTTTACGTGTTGATTAAAACGCATTCCACCTAGTTTAATTGATCACTGTTACCATGTTCGCTGTAATTGTTTAAATAAACACATTCAGTCATTGTAACTGGAGACTCGATAACATTAAAATCTAATTTATTTTTAAATGTGAAAATACAGAACAGCTCTCAAACAAGTCATGACACGGAAAAGCATGTTATTAGCAGGTGTTGTTGGGCGCAATTTGAAGCAAAGTTTGAAAAAATGGTTGCCGAGCAACATACTATTTTACAACAGCTTTGAATGTGGATCATCCAATCAGAATTAAGAAATGAGACTTTCGTTTTTTATTAGTTTTGCGGTGTTATTTTTATCAAGCGCATCATCAGGGTACTCGTAGTGCAGTGTGTACATTATTTATACAACAAAATGCCACAGATTAGTGCAGATACATGAAAATTGGGGCTATGTATATTGTATGCATGCAATTGAAAGAGAAAATAACCAAATATTGTGAAGATCTCTAAAAAGCATTTAATTCACTAGATTAAACACAAACTGGCATTAACACACGTTATTTCACATAGAGTCAAATTGTTTCGTTCAATTTTTAAATTTGGACAGATTTACGTTGTACAAAATGTACATTTATATTTCTGATAAATGACTTCAAGATTTTAGGAGCAGCGTCATCTTCACATCAGCTTCTCTTTTGTTCACTCCCCAACATTCTGAAGTGTGCAATCGCGCACGTCACCTGACATGCCCCGCATAAAAGAACATTGGAAAACTTGACCTTGGTGAAGGCTGTTCGGCGGCAAGCAGAAGCATGCAGGCTACAAGAAAGCCCCTTTTTTCCATTGTTCAAGAGGGAACGGAAAAAAACCTTTTCCAAAAAGATCTGTGGAAGATTAGGGAAGTCAGGACCGCGTTTTCTTTTTTGTGGCATCCTGTTTTGAGTGGAATTCTTTTAGGCAATGAATGCATGCCTCACTCAACAAAAATCTATCAGGGTTAACCCTCTCAGTGCCAGACACCTGACGCTATGTTGAATGTTACTCTTTGTCTATAGCATGGGCACCTGTGTATGGAGGGGCCAGAGGTTATATAAACAAGTATAGACATCCTTTTGATATTGTAGGCAACGCGACTGTGGTCCCCAACTAGTTTTTCTTCAGTTTTACGTGTGACATCTGAAGAGGTTATAGAGAGTTTTGTAAAAGCCTAAGCAACAAAAGACAAACAGATCTGAAGTGTTTGTTATTTAGCTGCTTTTTAAAGTCTCTTGAAGTTTGAAGGTTTCACAACCTTGCAAACCGAAACATGTTTATCTTCGTTGCAGCTGAACCCGTATTTAGGTAGTCTGGTTCTTATGTTCCTTTGTGTAGTTTTATTCATGTTTTTTGGACAAGGTCGTGTCACACAACCCGTCCATGAACTTCTAAGAAAATACCTTTTGATTGGATGTACAGTTGTTGACATCATCAACAGAAGACGTCATCCTAAAAGGCTGTTGCTACAATCAGACCTATGATGTTTGTCTTAAATTCATTCATTTTCTCCTTGTAAAAGCTGATAATAAGCATATTTCTTCAGCTGTCTTAACTGTGCATTATTATATTTGTGCTTTATTATTTGCATACGTCACTGTTATTAGCTGCTGCGCGTACACTCAGCAGCTGAGAAGGGCTAAAGTAAACGCCGGTTAAGCTAGTGTATACCAACGTTTGAGGAGAACTTTCTTTACCTCGTTTCTCCAGAGAAGCACCTAGAAAGTATTTTAATCTCCTGAACGTAAAGAATGTAAATGGAATTACTGGGATAATTAAAAGCGTAATTAGGGGCTAATCGGGTTAATGAAAGAGACCGTCCTTCATCATCCGCCGAAATGGCTCTGCCAGCAGTTAGTATTCAGGTGCGCTGGAGGAACATCGGCTGCTTTCTCTGCGGCTCGTCCCGTATTGATCTTCCTTTTGACAGTGAAAAACGGGGCACCTATAAAGTGTATACTTGAGCTCACGGCTCTGTGAGATCCTCTCTGGATGATGCTATTTAAAGCTCCTGCTGCAGCGAAGCTCCGCGCTGCTTTCCCCCGAAGTCTGTGAAGCTGAGCAGGTGTCGTCGTTTAGCAGGCCCACCGTCACGTCTGCGCACCTGTTTGTGCGTAAACACGGGAGCATTAGAATGAAAACAAACTGCACACGCTCCTCTTGGCTTAAAAAGTTGTTGCTAGAAACACGTTTTGAGTTAATAATACGTTCATTTTGAACTTGACCTCGTGACTCAGGTTCAAACCGTGTTTTTGCGGGTAAACGCGCGGCAGGTCCGCTATTTGTAATCCAAATACACTCGAACGGGTCAGTTTTACGAGGGATAACGGAGAGCTGCGTGTACTCGTTTCACTAAACAATGGAATAAACTTTTACGCGTTTTCTGTTAACAAGCTTGTGTGGCCTCTTCCTACCCAGTTAACAAAGAGTGTTCGGAGAACATTGGCTAATGTTCTCTAAACATTCTGCCTTTGAATAGCGTTAATGTTTGGATAAGGCATGATGTTATTGTTTATTTGAGCCAGCACTTTTATTTCTGAAAGACATGTCGTAAGTAACAGTAGCAGTTCGTCTCTCTAGACTGCGCTTGTATGGAAGGAAGAGATTTAATCTCGCAGGCATGGATGCAAGGAGAACCCACGAGCTTGCTTTGATAGAACCGGTGTGTCACTCGGACACACTCTCTAAATAAACCTGCACACATCAGTGTAAACCACAGAGCCCATTGTGATGTCATTGTGTCTCAAAACCAACACCATGTGACAGAATGTCTCAAGTAGAGTTTCTGGAACATATGTTCCAAGCTACAAGCTTCTCATAATTTATAGCTAAGCTACAGCGAAGCTATTGGTTTGGAAAAAATACAGCACAGTATTTATGGAACAATTAACTTTATTTACTAAGTACAATTAAAATATGGAGGTCTGCAATTGACAAAAGAGAGGACATCATAAAATTTAAGGACATAAAACAGTTCTTGCTACAATTCTACTTGTTTGTTAGAACATTTTGAGAACGACAGAGCTATTTTCATGCTTCTGAAAAGTGTGGTCCAGGTATTAGCTCCCAAACTGTAAATGGAGGTAGCTGAGTTTAACACTAACCCCTCCTAACTATTAAAACACCTCTTTCCTGTATATCTGGGCTAATGCTAATTGCTGTGCAGGAAACCTTTATTCCGCATTCTGACAGTCGGTTAATCACCAGTGGTTGCAGGTCAAGAAAGAGCGGGAATATCCACTGCACACCTCCCATTGTAGTAAAGGTAACCTTGCTGAACCATCTGTACAACATGTGGACCTGCTCGTGGGTCCCATGCGTGGGCTATTAGTCATGTTCCATAACACAAAGTGTGGAGCGTGCAGACTCTCTCCACATGTCAGGAGTCTCTTGTGAATAAAGGATGCGAGAGGAAAACACGTTGTTGCCCACACACATTGAGTTTCATCAATCATTTCTGATGTTTTAACAAAGTTGTAAAAAGCGAAGGAAGGCAGATGCTGGGTGATTATTTGTAGGATGTATTTAGTGAATCTCTCGTGTACATCTTTGGTGAGATGGTGTCACAGCGAAGGGTTCGTGACAAGCCTGTGCATGTTCCATTGATCAGATATGTAATATGACCTCAGACAAGACTTCATGTTTGTGGAAAGCCACTACCTTCTCTTGCAGAGCATCCAGGAATTACCTGATGTACACCTGCAACAGGTTAACAGAATTACCTCACGTCATACCTTTTTAGGCACAGTGCACCTAAAAATTAAAATTGTCATCATTTACTCACCCTTATGTTTTGGAAACCAGATAAATTCTTTCCTCTATAGAACACAAAGGTTTTTTTAAGGATGGCTGGCTGGTCTTTGCTTATGACGTCAGGCGGCAAAAATGACAACAGTAAACAACAACCCGGCAAACAATTTTAAGTTGCAAGAATGTTTCCCTAATATTTTATTACGTAACAAAATGTTTAAAATGGTATTTTGAATGTTCTAGGAACGTTTTTTAGATTTGTATTAATGTTATTGCTGGGTTACATAAACATTATTCAAACTTTCTTATTTAAAACGTTACCATGACAGCTTAAGAATAGCGGTTTGATATATGTTATGTAACGTTAAAACGTTCTACTAACGTTACTGTAAGAATGTTTTTGATAACTTAGAGAGAACGTTAGCCAGCTTTCTGAGAATGTTCACTATTAGCTGGGAAAAAATGAACATGATAAAAAACAGACTGAAACATACGCATGTGTTCAGTGAGAAATACTTTCACTGCTGTAGTTCTTAAACCTCTTTTTCCTCACTCGTTTTGGTTTGGTCTGTCAAGACTTGTCAGCTAAACTTAAAAGTAAAACTACTTTTGTGTTCAACAGAAGAAGGAAACTCGTGTGGGTTTGAAGGAAACACTGGATGATGACAGAGTAAATGAAGTTATATTTCTGGCTGAACTGTTTTTTTAAACTTCCATATATCATTGTTTTCAAATTCCAGACTTGATCGTTTTCATTGACAGTGTATTTTTTGTCGCATGTGTCGTGTTTTTGTCATGCGTTACCGGCATCTCTCTCTCAGTTCATATCCGATTCTTTCTCTTGTTCTCCAGGCAGATGTAGAGGATGAAGCGACTGGAGTTCAGGCGGTATGCGACACTCATGCTGTGCTGCGCTATGAATACCACGTTCTGTATTCCTGCAGCTATCAGATCCCGGTTCTCTATTTCAGAGCCTCCACGTTAGGTACACGACATTCTCGCCGCGGTTCTATCAATAAACCCCTCTGTGTTGTTTATGCGCTGTCTGCGTCCCTTATCAGTGTGTGTATTTCAGAGCTCTCTGTGTTCTGCTTCCTTCAAATGTCTGCTTTCGGTTTATGTGCACTCGAAAAACAGACTCAACATTTACACTGAGATCCATCTCGATGGGAGTGCTTGAATTTTGAAACAGCGGGCCAAGAATATAACAGCTTGTGTCTGCACTCAACAAACTTGAATGCGTTAATGACGACAGTGTAAACATTTTGGGAGCTCTTAACGAGCAAGTTAATAAATATGTATTATGATATTTATGTATACCACAAAAGAACCGTTTCTGGTACCCATTTGGTCAAAGGTTTTTTAAAGAACCATTTCTTTCTTATCTTTTAATGGTCTAAAGAACCTTTGTACAGAACCCAGAACCTTTTACAAGACAGAAAGGTTCTATGGATGTTAAAGGTTCTTTCTGGAACTATACAGCCAAAAATGGTTCTTCTATGACATTGTGAAGCACCTTTTAAGAGTGTCATGTCTGTTAGTATATGTCTTAACTGTTGTCTCTCCAACACAGAGGGAAGACCCATATCTCTTGAAAAAGTGTGGAGCAATGTTCATCCAAACTACAGACAGAGATTACTGCAGGGACCATGGGACACACTGACCCAACAGGTAACACGTCAAGTCAGTTGGCTGCATGACGGTGTGTCCTGCATGTGTTGTTTGCGCTGGTTCATGCATCTCCAAGTTATATTTGAAGTTATATCTGTATTTGGGGATCTCTGGTCTCTGGTCTCCCATGTACCGCACACAGATTGTCAGATACATATTGTGCTAATGCTGGTGGCAAAACCTCTGCGGAATGCTCCAATCTAATTGGCTGGCTGTTGGCAAGTTTTAGTAGTCAAGGCATTCATTGGTCTTTTGGGATTAAAACGTGTTTATGAGGTGCTAAAAGTTTGAGCTTATTAATAAATGGAATTTAAAGGTGTTACCAAAATAGTATTGTTTCTGTCTAGTATTATAGGATGTCCTTTATTTTAGCACAGAAACTTGTGAAGAAACCAGACTTGTTAGATTCTCTGTAGTCACATGGATGGTTCTTGGCGAGAACAGGGTGCGGTGTGGACCAGACTTCATGCCCCGTACTCTGAGGTCTATCTCTGTAATACTAGTGTCTCTCTGCTCACTAAAATGCTAAAATTGTATCCCTCACGAACCTCCACCACCATCAGCTTCAAAAGAATGCAGTTTCTCTTCCATATATCTTCTGGAGCATATGAAAACACAGACTCCTCGGTTGATTTTTGGTCTTAAGCTGCGAGAGATGCAGAGGTGTGTTAGTAAAGAGATGCTGAACAGATAGAGGGAGAAATAGAGAGGGAGAAAGTGGAAAAACAGATGCAGTAAAAGGCTGATTAGAGGCAGTGGAGGATATTGGGGGGGGGGCGGGGGCGTGTTGGCAGGCTGCAGCGGTGGAGAGAGAGAGAGAGAGAGAGAGAGACCAGAGGACGGGTTGTGAGGTCTTGAGGTGCTCAAGAGATGGACACACTGCAGCATGTGACGCAGGTAAACATGAGTGACTCACATCGAGACCGTGCGAGTAGTGACGCCAATGGGCTCTCAGTCTCTCTCTCTCTCGCTCTCTCTCTCTATCTCTGTATTTTCACTTTTCAGTGTCCTTTTTCCGCTTTTGTCTCTCACCCTCTCTCTCTCTCTCTCCTCATCTCTTCAGTTGTCTTTAGCTCAAATCATTTTCTTGTAGCAGCCAATGAAATACAGGAGCTGTTAAAGTAGATTAGAGCCACACAATATAACTCACTGAGTCATGTGCCCCAGTCTCACATAAAGCATAAATCTGTGATAGCATGACGTCTGGTCCACTTTGCAGCTTGTTTTGGTTTATCTGAGAGTCGACGTCACAAATATCAGCTGGAAAATATATGTATTTACAAACATGCATAGCATTGACACCAGGGTAAAAATAACAGATTTAATGCCTCCAACTTTACAAACTTTGGCGAGTCCAGTGACGGTTTTGCGTTTCATCAACAACTTTTTCTCCAGCAGGACTGTTGAAAACCTGTGCGCCACGATTCGCAGAAATTGCATAGAAATTCAGGCATAGAAATTGCATAGAAATCTGACTAGACTGGTTTCCCAGAATTTAACATTGTAAGAACATTTCTCTAACATTTCTGTTAAGTTACAAAACATAATAAATGTAATTTTGAAAGTTCTAGAAATGTTTGTGTTAATGTTATTGCGTGGTTATAAGAACGTTATTCAAACATTTGAATGAGCAGAACCTCGGAACACACTCTCTGAGAGAAAGTCATTATATTTTCATTATAGTTTCATTTTGCTTGTTAGGACAACTGGGTATGTCCCATAATGAATATTCATGAGCAAAGATTGTTTTCAGACAGTACTTCTTTTCCATCGCTTTCGGTTCCTCTTTAGAACTTCAAAGATCTGCTAGTTCCTGAGTATAACTTCTGTATATGTTGCACAGTGGCATTGTGGGATAGGACATCTCACACCGTGCATCACTGCCCTCCAGCGTGCGAGACTCGCTCTCAGACCAGATCAGCATGGTGCCACACGGCAGACTGGAAGTGCCTTCTAATTTTCTCTTTAATTTTTCTGAAGCTTTGAACGTGATTGAGTCTAAAAAGTGAGAAGTGTTGTGTGGTTAGCGATGAGTTAAGACGGAGAAACACATGTGCTGTTGGTTTAATGTTTCAGTTTGAGTGTGTGACAGCGAGAATCTGTTCCTAATAAAAATGAGGTCAGAATACACATTAACAAAGAGCTGTGTGTGTGTGTGTGTGTGTGTGTGTATGTGTAGGAACATCCTCTGCTGGGCCAGCCCTTTTTCATGCTTCATCCGTGTCGCACTGAGGAGTTTATGAAACCTGCTCTAGATCTGGCGCAAGCAGAACACAAGTGAGTCCCACTGTTCATTCGTTATATTCAACCAATATTTCAGGTTTAAAGTGTTTCCAAACCTCTTTCCAAACCTGACTTTTCTGTGGAACGCAAAAGAAGATATTTCGAGAAATGTCTCGGTGGTTTTGCAACCACACAATGGAAGCCAATGGCCGCTGATGTTTGTTTACCAACATACTTCAAAATATCTTCTTTTGTGTTCCTGAGAAACACAAAAGTCATGAAGGAGCGCAAATGCTGGAGGAATTTTCATTTTTGGGTGAACTGTCCTTTTAAATGAATTTCCATTGTTACTTTGTCACAATATAACTGACATCATTTTATGTGTTAATCTACAACGTGTTTTGAATAGAGTTTACGCTGGTATTGATTAACCTTGGTATTCATTTTTTAAATACTCTTACAGTATATATCATCTAATGTTGATCAGATTTGAATGTTTAGTATAAGATCTGGCAAATCCAACGTTCAGCCACAGATTATATCTGTCTGCAGTGACGCATCACCTAGAACAAATCCCCTGCAGCATCGCCGCATTAATTGCATTAATAGCATTGCAAATAATGCTTACTGTTGATTCTCTTGTATCTGTGTTTAGGAGGGTGAATTATATAGTGACCTGGCTGAGTGTTGTTGGACCTGTGGTGGGTCTGGACGTTCCCCTGAGCTACAGCACAGCCGTGGGCGCTCCAGACTGAGAGTCCCGCCCTCACTGCTGGTGCTCATCTCCGCAGCTCTCCCATGATCCTCTTGTGCTGCGTCTATTCACTGTACCGCACGCAATCTGTGGATGTGAAGAACATCTATGGACCTGTTGAGGGTTAATCAAACGGCTGAAAATGTTTACAGCACCTGTACATACAGGTATTAAATGTAGAATAATTTGTTTAACAAATGTATGTGATGAAATCTTACAGTCTAAAAGTTGAACAATGTTTATCTCTGCTGCTGTTCCTCTGTAAGGTGTTAAAACTCTTAACAGATACTGTGTGTGTGTGTTTATGTGTGTTACTTTGCCCTATATCGGGAAAGATTTGGCAGCAAAACCTCCTTTTGGGGATGTCCTCATTTGTATAAACGCTATGAATAGAAACTAAACTGTTTCTGAAATTGTAAAAATGCAGGTTTTCTGTCAGGGTTAGATTACAGCGCTTATAACTAGCTGTGTAAAAACAATAGAAGTCTATGGAATGTCCCCATTTAGGTGTGTGCATGCATGTGTGCGTGCGTGTGTGCATGCGTGTGTGCGTGCTTACAGAGGACTGCTATTGAAACATTAGACCGAGACTGTATCTTGAAGTCTTTGTATTCAGTTGTGTAGGTGTGTGACTCAATATATTTGTCCTCGCTGGTCGGGTATTGTGAAGCAGGCGCTGTTTGGCCTATTTTACAGGCCCGAAATCAAACAGAGATTCAAATCTTATAAGCTTGCACCTTATTGAGCTAGTTGAGTAAATAGTGTAGTATGTTTCACGATTGTTGTCTCTTCCTTTTTATTACTGGAGTAATAAAGTGTTGTGCCGGGCCACATCCTAAAATAAGTCAAACACTTGAATGGAATTGAACTCCAGGCTGTCGATTCCCTTCAAAATCCCGGCCGTCTGATCAGAAGCTCAGTTTAGAGTCCAGGGTTTGGAAGGAGCTACAGAAAGACCTTACTCAGCGTGTGTAACTGGGGCAAGAGTCTCTCTGGAGACTATTGTGTTGGTAAGGAGGTCAGCCTCCCACCCCGAGCATCTCGCTCTAATGGACAGACAGAAATGATGGAGAGAGAGAGAGAGAGTGCAGTAGGAAAATGTTACCTGCATCAGAAACGTGGTTCTTAAAGAAACGGTACACCCTAAATTGATATTTCTTTGTCAGTGAGCAGGGATGGCCAGATTCAGCAAAATGACACAAAAACAGTTGTGGTTTTGAAACCATATGTTAGATTTGTGTACAAAATAAAGAAAAAGTTCTTATTTACAAAAGCCTGAGAGCATCACCAGTCTCCATTCACTTCCATTGTACAGACAAGAAAAACTTTCACCACGAAACATTATGTTTTTTTGAGAAAATATAGTTTTGGAACTACAGGAGAGTGACAATTATGACAGTTTAATTTTTGTGCGTCGTTTCAAACGTATGTTTGATTGATGCGGAGACGATCTAATCGAAACGGGCTGATGTGATGTACTGAAGACGTTTCAGACGGATCTCAATATTATTATTATACCGAGGAGTTGTTACATTAGAGAAAAGGAAATTAGAATTGCCTCAGAAACAAATACCCATTTATTTTACATGCTTCACTGGAGGTGTTGCTTAATAGAGTTTGATCGCTCCTAATGCGGTCTCGGAATTTCAGTTTTTAACGCCACCGTGAGCCCGTGCTGACATCTGCTGGTCATTGTGTGCGGTTGTTATAAACGCGCTCGTCCGCAAGGGGGCGACATTGACCCAGGAGCGGCTCCAGAGTATGGCGACCCCAAAACTTCGTTTAAAAAACACCTGAAAAGTACATGAGGTAAGAAAACATAGTTTTAAGTGGCATTTATTTAATAAAAAAGATGGCATCTTACTTTTAATGCAAAACCTTTGACATAAAGGACATGTCAAAACTACTGTCAAGCGCGCTCTGGTTGTCAAACACGAGTGAAACGTGTTCATTCATACCGTGATGAAATCCACCTGTTTTAACTCTGCTGGAACACCTGCGTGAATTTAAGGAAAACTGACAGTAAACGTCCACAAGAATCACCTTTAGACCAGCTGGTTTAAATTAATCGCAGAAATGTCTAAGAGAAGTGAAGTTTGTTCGTAGAAAAGCGCTAACATCGTTGGTTTACAAATGCCAATTGGTTTGGTAATGACATTTGTGTATTTCACATAAGTGTCCACATCATTTCTGGGACTCATTTATCTACTTCAGAACAGCCTGACTGTATTATTTAGGTTTTGTGCCTGACCTGAATGAGTTATTTGTTTGAATGTCTTATAAATGGTCTAAAAGGAGCTACTGTAAAGGAGAGAAAATTGTAATCTTAGAATAAATGACTGGTATTATATTTGTCTTGCACGATTTTGATTTGTTTGAATTATAGTTTCATGAAATCAAAAACTAATGTGTGTGTGTGTGTAAAACTATATATGCAAAATAAATAGTGTGGGGAATGTTGCATGTGCATAATTCTATGTGCAAAAGAAAATAAAATAAAAAATATTGTTTATAAACCATATTATTACCGTCTAACCAACTGTGGTTTCAGAAGTCGGTAAAATCCAGAAGTCTGTATTCTGACAGCTTGTACAGTAATGTTGGATATATTCACTGATTTATTATTTTTCCTGGGAATGTTTTATCTGGCAGTTATATCTCAGACAGGGAAGACCCATTTCCTCCGAACAATCCCGGCATCATCATGTCTTCCAGCATGATGGAAATTTGGATAATCATAAAACCAAACAAACCTTTTTTTCGATATGTCTTCCACAGACTTTCGGACAGCAGGGAAATGAAGCAGATTCTTTTGGCAGCATCGAACCATCTGCCTGTGGTTTCCTCATGCATTCGCAGGCCTCAGTCAGGAACATGAGAACAAGGTCATTTGCTCAGTAATATGTTCTAGTAAAAGAGAAAAGGTGTTTGTTGCTTATTGATTCCTCGGCGTGGATTGTTGCTTTCCAAATTGCTCTGGGTTGTGTTTCCCAAACCACTGCAGAGTTTATTTTTAATTATATAAAGCCTTCATTGTTTTTTAGGGGCTGTACATGTTGCTCAATGCCTGGAGCGTGAGTCTAGATGCATAAACGTTTAAAATGTCAAGTCTGGCAGTTTTGCAATTCTATCAAGCCATTGATATAAATGTGTGTCTTATTTAAAGAGGATGAAGTATTGTTTTCAATAGTGCATCTATTAAATGTCATTTATCTCAGAAAAACAATGAAGACAACGAACTATTTTTTTAAAGGTTGTGTACGTGTTATTGTACGTGCAGCAGAAACCACAAAAAATTATAATGAGTCCAGTGCTTGTAATTTGTCACGTAAAGTCTAATTGTAATTGTATTGTATCTGATTACAAGAGTAACATGGGAAAAACATGTAGTTCGTACTCTATTCATCATGAGGCCCAGGGAGGCCCAGGGTCTCCAGTGGGCAGCTCACACTGTATGTGCCGAGAGGCCCGGGGGCCCGAGTGGTCGTCTTACACACTGTGTACACAGAGGCCCCTGGTGTTCACATTTTGCTGCCTGATGCTTTGGAGGCCCCCGGGAACCGTGAAGTTTGATTTGCAGATAGTAACACAGATGAGGTTTGCCTTGTGTTGACTTTCACTCACTGCAGCTCTCCAAAACACAAAGAATCTCATTATAGGTCTCTCATAGTATCAGAAGCACTGAGTCACATTGGAATGATCTAGTCACAGTTTGGTGCTCAACTCTGGGCTGGATCTTTTGAAAAAGAGCTTTGATCACAGTCTGGATCTTTCTCGCTGACGGCCTGAAGAGATTTTGGACATTGTCTTCTGTGCCAAAGTTCTCCAGTGTTCTCTTGGAAAGACCTGAAGACCTGAGGATCTTCAGACCCAGTAGATGTCCTCATGTCCAACACTGCTGTCTAATGTCAATGTATGTTTGACTTTCATACAGGCTCGGCTTTCTTTTTTTTGTTTCTTTTTTAACGTAATAATTGGTGGTGTTGGCTAAGTCAAGCATCACTACTAGTATTTTCTTATGCTTAGGATTAGGGACTTGCCAACTAGCCCTTAACCCTAGAAGTATTCAAGTGTAACTAGTAACTAATAATGTGTAACTAGTTCCACATTATTTTTGCACTAAAACCGTAAATTGTGTAGTTTTTTGAGGTGAGATGTGTTAATAAGAACAATCTGAATATGTTAGCACTGCATAGCAACACCCTAGCAACCACCCACAACACCCTAGAATCATAGCTAGTTTCTTCAAGGGTAAACTTTGACCTGTCACGTGAGTCACGTTTAAAAATTTAAAATTAAACCTTTTTGTTTATGGAATTAAAAATAGTGAGTTGTCCTTTTTCCCTCTTCCCGAGAGAGGCCATATTTGACTGGTGATTTTTAGCATGGCAACCCATTGACAACTGCGCAGCTGTACCATAACGATTCCGCACCAAACTGCGGCTCACTGGGGAACTAGAAACTCTTTTGACGTCACAAATGCTGCACGTCAGCGAGCAGACATTTCTCTGCCAGTGTTGCTTTCTCTTTCTCTCATCCTGTTCTCATGTTCTGCTCCACGCATGTGTTTCTCGTTAGCATTCGAGGTCTGCGATCGCAGCTTAAGCTCTCTAATATACCTGCTGAAGGATGTGACACCCTGAGCTGAAGATAAATGGCCGTATCGGGTGATTTAAAAAAAAACCTCATCAATGCACAATAAAAAACGCATCCGTGCGCAGTTGAGAAGCCAAGAGATGTCAGAACTGTCACAGCTTTGGCTAGGAATGTTTTCTGCGTGCGTGGAAGTGGAGATTTACCCCAGTGTGTGTCATTAACCTGCTCTGGTTTCCTTCACGCTGTGTCCCATGTGTGCAGAAGGTTCCATGCAGGTCCTGTTAAAATGACCCCCGGGTTTAAACCGCAGTATGGGGGGGTCCCATATGGAAGTACGTAAAGTAAGTCTGTAGAGGAGATGACATAGGCCCAGATTTACATGAAGAGACTGGAATAGTGCACTGGAAGGACACCTCAGGTGGACGGCACACACACACCTGCAGAGACCAGAGCCGAGCACTCTGGGTTTATGATGGGGGAACTTTCCTTTTAAAAGACAAATATCAGCACGCGATCTGGACGTGGTCTTTTACTTTGGTGATTAATGGGCGGACGTTACATTGAATATTTAAAGTCAAATAAAACATATAAGCGGTACAGAACCATCTTGCCTAGAAAAATCGTTATATTGTGAAACGTGTGTATTGAAATATCAACACAACAGCGTAACCGTGACGGCGTGGTTGTCATTTGTGTGACGTTTATGACTCTCACTTTCAGCTGGTTTTCATTTGGACATTGGATGTCCTGCTTGTTTCTCTGAAATATAAGATGCCACTAGTTAAAGTTTACAGTCTGTTTCAAAGAATCCTGCCTACAAAAAACTCTTGTGTTTAACTGATGCTCGGAGATGAGTTGTGTAAATTACAGGCATGTGTGTACGGTCATGTGTGCGTCACACGGCTTAGCGCGGCTCTCGCTATAGTGAAGATACAGTTACAGTTTTTCCTGGAGAAATCTCAGCAGCCATTGCTGTTTCTGTGGCATTTTGGAGCCCTAGCAAATGCATCGCATAAAGCTAAAAACCCTCAGAACACCTTAGCAACCATGTAGCAAAGTTTTGGTTGCCACCCACAACATTGTGACAGTGCAATCCATAACGTGTCTATATATCGCCATCTCTGTTCAAAACATAGAATTGCAGGTTGCTTTACGTAGTGAAATGAAATTAAATGAAGCCAAACTGACACTTTCCGGGACATCAAACCAAATGGCTCAAATTATAAATCATTATTGTAAACTTATTGTTGTGAATCAGAGTAAGGTAAGGAGACCGTTTTAAAACACTGATCTGTATGTCTCCATAACTGATTTTTGTTTCTTTTTAGACCCAAAAAGTTACGGATTGTAACTTAAAATATCATCTGAACAAATCTGCGAAGACCCCCGCTGAAATATTTCAATTTTTATTCTAATTGCATTTACACCGCAGGGGAAAAAAAAATGTTCCGTCCGTTAATAAAATGTCTGCTTTTAAAAACATTCTTGTGCAAGATCATATACAACAGCTGAAGCCCTTCCAGTAATAACATACTGAAAAAGTGGTTTAATGCTACAGGCACATTCGGTGTCAGGGAGAAATTTATCTGAACACACGCTAGCTAATTCCAACTTGGCTCTGTTAAATCATGTCCCGTTTAAGAGTTAATAAAGATATACTGTCTGCTTATTTGCTTTAGAGATCCATTCAGATGTTGGGCAATGCAGTAACAACAGTGAGATTGTGTGTCATGGCTGGGGTTATTGTAATGATGTTGGCACCCCGCTGTGCTCAAATCCCCCCCCCAAAGATTGTTAGATATAGTACAAATATAGAACACATATAGAACACATTACCTTAACACGCCACAATTACAGAAATTACAGAAATGATAGACATATGAAACATACTACATCGTGTACATTTGCGTATTAACCCCAAAATGTTTGTTTTTTAGCCTGATCACATAGAAGAACCTTCTTATGTTCTCCAAAGAACCCATCATGAACCAATATATCAGTCTGAAGAACCTAACATCTTCTGTAACAACTTCTTTGATTTTAGAGGAACTATATACTGTGAAAAATGGGTTTGTGATATGTAACTGGAACTAACATAGGGCAAAGA